>CM065706.1:35134977-35182477 GCA_017654935.2 Phymorhynchus buccinoides | reverse complement strand
AAATTTATGTTCCTGAATCACTGTCTTAGCCAAAAGGCCGAGAAGCGATCAGGAAGTTTTCAAAGTAAAACTTTGAAACTTAATTCAAATTCCGAGGGCTTACCTTTTATAAAACAGAGAGAAAGCCAGTCTGACGAACAAGTTTGTAAGCATGTCGTCTGCTTGTTGTTGTTTCAGTTGTCAAACTTGGCGCGTCGAATGATTGGTGAGTTCCAGCGACATGCACACGTTATTTTTAGAAATCTATGGTGAGTTCTCTATCCCGCGTGGCATTAATCATAATTATATCATTTTGATCATTTGTTTTTATCTGAGCATCTTTGAATAGTTTGAGAAAAGAACAAAAATCAAATTTCGCAATAAAAACGACGGTAAGTGAGAAAAAAGTAAAAAATAACTGAATTTGAGTAAGTATATAGTGTGCGTGGACGCGCGTGCGCGTGCGCGCGCATGTGTGTATATGTACGTGTGTGCGTGTGCGTGTGTGTGTGCGTGTGTGTGTGTGTGTGTGCGTGCGCGCGCGCGTGTGTGCGCGCGTGTGTGTATGCATCTGTCTGCGCGGTATGTGCATGTTTGTGTGCATGCGAGTGTGCGTGCCTCAATGCACATCTTTGTTATTCATTGTATTTTATTAAGTGATTTAATTATAGTTAAAATGTATATTAAAAAGGGGGTTAACATTTAACCCCAATCCTACGATGAGGGGAGACAACCTGTTTTATATGTATTGGATAAAATATAATGATTAAAATAAGTTAAGATTCGTATACTCTTAGGAGTTTCGATGCTTTATAACCGGGTCAGAAGGCCTTGGACCTACAAAGCGAGATGGCGACCAGCTAAGGATATTATTATACTATATGTTAAAAGTTACTTATAAAATTGTTGTATATTGCATTATATGGTGGTATTATATGATTTTGATTAAATATGGTTGTCAATTAAAACCGACTGCGAGCGCGCGCGCACACAAAAGGAGGGAGGCATCGCGGGAGAAATCCCCGGCCGGCGGCTGCGAAACGGTATACCTACTTGACAGCACTCTTATCTAATCACAAAAAGGGGGCGTTCCCGGTCATGTGGCGAGATGGGAAATGGCGATTCGGTAGGCCTACCTAACCCACCCACCACCCACACACCCCAACACACACCCTGTCACCAACTATTATAAATAATCATGTCAAAGAGTGTGGATACACCCCGGGTTTGAAATGCGGCAATGGACAACGTCTGTTGGGGTAGTAAGATCTTCAACTCTGTGTAGTTGATTTCACAGGCAAATTTTCGGAAGCATACTTTTGTTACCACATACCGCGATAGTCCCACACTGAGTGTTGTTTGTGCGTGTGTCCAACGCACATGATGTAGGCTTAGTTGATAACATGATGAAAATCCGTTTAACGTCCTCCGGTCTGAAGCAGACACATATGGGACATTAGTAGATATAAAGATGGTGGGAACCATCCTGGAGGCATTGCCCGAAGCCAGTGCAACACCAGGAATATCCCGTGGGTTTTTTTAGCAATACAGATGTATTAATATAACTTTTCTAATGTAAAAGTCAATGATGAAAATCCGTTTAACGTCCTCCGGTCTGAAATAAAAGTCAATGAATGAATCAAAATTCATTTAACGTCCTCTGTTCTGGAACAGGAGAGGGTGAGTTTATCGTCCAATTGATCGCACATCCTTATGGACGTTAAAATTTTCTGGAACAGACACATATGGGACATTTATAGAGATAAAGATGGTGGGAACGATCCTGAAGGCAATGCCCGAAGGCAGTGCAACCCCAGGAAAGTCCAGAATTTTTAACGATACAGATGTATCTTAGTGTAGGCTTAGTTATATTCTGGATGGGCTTATGTATGCGAGTGTACGGGTTGATTTGGAACCAAGCTGTCAGACAAAAAAAAATCAACTCTCTCTCTCTTTCTCTGTTTTCTTAGCAGACATTAGGGGAAGACGGGGTAAAAAGCGCATGGGCGGGTAAGAAGCCCACCCCAATTTCAGTCAAATTTGCCCATGAGACGAATGCTAGACATTAACGCTCGTCTCATGGGCAAAATGAGACTGAAATTTGCTTCATTTCATGAGATAATTGGGGTGGGCTTCTTACCCGCCCATGCGCTTTTTACCCCGTCTTCCCCTAACATTTTTTTAATCGCCAGTCCCCAGATACGCGAAAGCGTGCTAGGAACTATAAACTCCCAGAAGTAGAAGAAGAAGAAATGAACATCAGGGGCATTCACTGTGTCTATCTTGTGTTGCAGAGCGATAATGCGGTTGTCTCTCTTTAGCTATTCCTATTATCAGACTACCAAACTCGTCGTCGTCGTCGTCATCATTATCTTCATCATCATCACCACCATCAGCTCATCATCATCTTATCATCATCGTTGTGTGTCTGTTTCTATGTAGGTCTCTGTGTGTCAGTGTGTGCCAGCATTTGTATGTATGTGGCTAAGAAGGTGCGCGCGCATGTGTGTCAGTGATGCGATCAGAGAGAGAGAGAGAGAGAGAAGAGAATTGAATTGAATTAATTTTATTTATAGAGGGTAATAGAGTAAGCAATAACATGCTTTTTTACATCCAGCCCTCTGGACAAAATGCATATATAAAAATGGAAAACGAAAATAAGCACAGACAAAGTAATATAAAGCCTGCAAAATACATCCCTATATTGTAACACATCAATAACAAAATCAGACCTATTATTATTAACTATACTCATTATTAACATTCAAAATTTGGGAAGTAAGCGCATACACACGGGAAAATAAAACCCAATCCTATTTACACACTCATCTTTAACATTCAGAAATTTATAAGTGCACAAACATACACACACAAAAACAAAAACAAAACAAAAAACCACCTTAATCATACTTTATATATTAATTCATCATTAAAATGTATACTTATTTGAAAAGAAACCCATGCACATAATAAAGTCAAACATAGTATTACTTTACCTACTCATCTTAGCATGCACAATTTAAAATGTAAATACATGTACCCATGGCAACATGAAACCTATTCCTACAGTACATTATTCATTTCTAACATGCACAAATTAAGAGGTAAACACACACATGTAACAAAAAGCAGACCTAGTCATATTGTTTGCTTGCGGATACACACATAGAGAGAGAGAGAGAGAGAGAGAGAGAGAGAGAGAGAGAGAGAGAGAGAGAGAGAGAGAGAGAGAGAGAGAGAGAGAGAGAGAGAGAGAGAGAGACGAACGAAACTTTTTATTTTATACAGGCCAGGCCTATTCTTACAATCTGTCCTTGAGAGAAACAAGACTAATACAAAACATACTTTGCATTTACAAAACACAAAGAAAACCAGCCCTGTGAGAGAGAGAGAGAGAGAGAGAGAGAGAGAGAGAGAGAGAGAGAGAGAGAGAGAGAGAGAGAGAGAGAGAGAGAGAGAGAGAGAGAGAGACTCGAACTCGACTCGAAATTTTTAATGAGGATAAAGAGTAAGAGAGAGAGAGAGAGAGATGAAACAACATGTACACAAGCTTTTGATAGCATAGTTAGACACTGCTACAATATCAGCATAGGAGCATAAGCTACAGACATGCATATTTACTAGAATTACAACATGCATAGACTTTGAAAAGTGAAAGTGATAAGGTGGGGAGATTTTAGTCTACCAAAACCGTCACAGCTGTGCCAACCCCCCAAAAAGAGGGAAAAAAAGAAAAAGAAAAGACGCTTGAGAGGCCGCGAGGCCTAGTCGTCTTAATCTACCTGACCTGACCTGAGATAAATCCAAGCAACGAAAATGACGATAAGCTATTTCGGTAATCAGACGAAGTATCACATGAGAGCGTCTCATATCCAAGATGGCGCCGCCCGCACCGCCCACAGAAGATGGGGAAAATTCAGCTGCAGCCCCAACGGTAATTGTTTGAATGGAACAGTTTTCGTTAAATAATGACGCATTAAGTGTTTAACATATCGTGGGCATAAATTAATTGTCGAAAATCAATGGGGTATTTATTGAGAGAGAATTGTTTGTTGTTATTGGCTCACCATTCATGAATTTCCGATCGTCTGCTTGCAGAGAGTCGTTCTGAGTTTCTCGGTTGAAAATAAACTTCTTGTTAATTTTCAACAAATTCTTCACTTTATCATCTTCCACACCATGCTTCTCGCAATAATACATTCCCATTCCAGACTTGCCAACGTACCGGATGCAGATGCAGATATGTTGTAGAACCAAATTTACAAAACAAAATGCAGAAACAGCAGAACCATAAAAAAGATGATGGTGGTTGTTCAAAGAAAGTAGAAGAACCCTGTTCCAAAATCTGGTAAAAATTAAAAGGCAATATTAACATTTCTTCCCCTCAACCCAAAACGGTACAAGTGCAGTTGTAGTGCACGCGCACTATAACTTCACTTGCGACAAGTGCAGTTGTAGTGCACGCGCACTATAACTTCACTTGCGCTCCAAGTGTCAAGTGTACTACCCGGGACAGAAAATATTGGTGATTTTTTGGACGGAAAAAGTAATATTTCCATTCTTCAAATCCCCTATAGAGACAGCACTTTTTCCGTCTAAGATGGTTCAGATAGTGTTGTGAGGGGAAGAAATGTTAATATTGCCAATTAAAATAAGTCAAGATTGTAAATGTGCTCGGTGTGGTTTTGGCATCAGACTGACTGAATGAGAAAAGGGGCTGAAGTGCCATGCAGTGATGCACAGACCTGCCAACCTTTCCGCTTTGAGCGGAATTTCTTCCGCTCAAGTCCATAAAATTCCGCTTTTAAATTATAAAAAAAAATGTTTTGGAACGCACAAATTCGTCTTATATACAGAGCAGCACAGCTGCTGTGACAGTGCATATAACCGAGTTTCCGTTTGCGCACCTCCTTCAAGATGGCGATTGACACATCGATGTGTGTGAGACTCTGGGGAGAAAAGAAAGAGAATAGACCAATATTTCTGCCAAGATTACATGGAAAAGTATCTGATCTGTGCATTCAGAGATCAAGAACAGTGTCAATGAAGGGACGTTTATAAGCCACGAGGCTTAGGCTTGAGCCAGTCCCACACTATGCTATACTATGCTACTATGCTATGCTATACAGTATACTATTACTATACTATCTCCATAAGGATGATAATTCATGATTGAAAGAAAGCCCGGGAGCTGTGCCGGTCGGGGTACGTCCCCGGTGACCGCTACGGTAGCCAGACTGGTCTCGCCTGGATACTGCGAAAAAGCCTATGGTTCACTTAACAAGAACTGTCAATAAGCATGGGTGCTACTCTTTCAGTTTTACTCTGATTTCAGTATTTTTAATTTTACCAGAAACTGAACTTCATTTTTTTTGTAAGTCATGATCAACAGCAACAAAATTGACCACAAGCGATTTGGGGTGTTTTGAACTAAGTCTAGTTGTTCTATCTTGGAGATTTACAAGGGCAATGTAATAATTTTAGAAGGCTTATCAGACTCAAACTGTCTCTGTCTCTCATTTTAACTGTCTGTCTGTCTCGAGGTGATGAGATTAGCTTCCAATCGGTCAGAGACCCGTATGGACGGTGTCTGTCTCGTTGTATCTCTCTCTTTTAAAGTTGCCCGGGCTCTGAATCGTCCGACGGGGCTGCCGGGGCCATGGGTCCCTGGACCCCTGCCTTTCATTTTTTTTTCATTTTGGGGAGTAGCATCCATGAATAAGATCAATAAGAAAAAAAAAAATCATGACAGTAAAAAAATCCAACGAATTCAACGTACTACGACCAGGACCAGAGGAATCTCAACTGATTTTGCAATAAAACGTCCACTGGTGTTACATTACGCAGGACAGTGGGGCTGCAGGACACTCGGCAGATGGAGCGCCGGCCAATGGTCCGCGGTCGTGGGAGCGGCCATGGACGGTGGACGAAATACGAAAGGAGTCCGACAACTGGTCATTGGCCGGGGATGCCGGGGTGAGTTTGTCCCCTTTCTTAGGCCAATTTGCAAGGAGGCTCATTCTTGCAGGATGTCTTGAATTGCAGGATTTTTAAACTGCCTTGAACTGGCGTCGCCAGATTATGAAAATTTTAGAAGTAACGGTTTTCTTACACACACACACATTTGTAAAATAAGAAGGGACTTAATTATGAGCATTTGCTATATAATATTGAAAGGAATGTATACAATGTAGCACTTGTACTTGTCTAGAGCCAGAGAGGGGTGAAAAGAGCTATAAATGTGTGTGTGTGTGTGTGTGCGCGCGCGCTGCCCCTGCACTCCGCCGGCCCCCTTGCAGGAGTTTTGAAATTTCCCATCAGCATAATTTTTCGCTTCACCAAGCGATGAAATAAAATCGCAGGAGTTTTGAAATGCTTGATTATCAGCATAATTTTTCGCTTCACCAAGCGATGAAATAAAATCGCGAGTGATTTTCGACCGACTGCTCGTGATTATCGCGCCCTACTTGTGTACTTATTGTTGGTGGACGATAAAATTTAATCATGGGCGATAATCACCGCCGATTTTCACCTTTAACCCTTTCGCCACCAGCAATTTTTCAGCCCCAAAATACAATTAACCCTTTCGCCGCCAGCCATTTTTCAGCCCCAAAATAGAATTAACCCTTTCGCCACCAGCAATTTTTCAGCCCCAAAATACAATTAACCCTTTCGCCTCCCAAAAGAAGATTTTTCAGCTTTGGATAAAATACAATTAACCTTTTCGCCACCAGCAATTTTTCAGTGCAAAAATACGACATTTGAAAAACTTAACTCGGTAGAGAAAAAAAAAATCTGCAATAGTCGGAATTCCTCTGTGACTGTATAACATTAGGCCTATCCTTATCTCCCCAAATTAAGAAAATAATGGTCTTTGGATAAGAGGCCCTGATTTGATGCGTTTTAGTGACATGGATGTTAAACCATTGTGGGGACATTGGCGGTGAAAGGGTTAAACTCGCGCATATAGAATTCTGTCTTTAGGACATTGATTTTGAGGTGTTGGTGTTTGTGGTTTCAGCTGCTGCACAAACTGCAGGAGTTCTCCCAGAGGATGATCGCCCGGACTCATGAAATGGAGAAAGATGTGGACGGTCTGGTGCATGAAGCCAAGGTGACAACTGCATGGGTGCTCCTGCTTTCAGGATGTCCTGAAGTTCAGGATTTTGTATATCTATATATAAACCAGAAGTGAAAGTGTAACGAGAGCTTGTCAATGGGAGACTTAGTGGGATTTTTTTCACGCCAGGTGGCGTGACACTCGAGAGGGGCTTATCACGCTGTATTCTTAGTTGGGTGTAGTGGAGAGAGAGAGAGGGTTGGACTCCTATCTCTCGCTCTCTCTTTATCCCCAACTAAGAATATAGAGGGGATTAGCCCCACTCGAGTGTCACGCCATCTGGCGTGAAAAAATCCCACTAAGTCTCCCATTACATTGGAAACTGTTGTTTGGACCCTTCAGCTTTCAGGGGGCATTGCCCCCTGGAGGGGGAACTCTGCCGGAGCCAGGGCGGCCCCTGGACCCCAGCTTTGCAGGATGTTTTGAAATTTCCCAGAAGCACCGATGTTCAACTACCAGATCATTAGATCATGACATAGTTATCAGAAACCTTTTTTTAGTAATTTTAAAAAAAATGCTGTCCCAGAGATGCCTACCGTCCCGGAATTTCCGTATTTTCCGAAAATTTAAAAAAAAAAAAAATGTTCAGGAAAATAAGGAAATTTGTTTCTCCTCCCGGAAATTTAAAAAACTCGTAGCAGCCGACACAATATCTGCTTTACGGCAAGACGCTTCCATCTCGCTTCGAGAACTAGGCTACAAAGCACTAAGATTTACTTCCCTTGTTGGATATTCCCGAGTTACAGACGGAAAGTACCGAAGTTCTCGACCGAACATTGCCGAAGACAATGTAGTGCTTCAGCGCATGCGCACTCGTTAAATTTTGGCTCTATCGAGCGGGATACAAGATGTCGAAACGGACAGGTAGTGAGGCTAAAAAAGCCAGTGATTGTGGTGTCACCGTGAAAAAAAGACGATTACAATGTTATGTGGAACGATATACAGAGGCATATCCTTTCATTGTGCCTGGAAAAGATCAACACCGGGTTCGATGCACTGTGTGTGACAGCGATTTTGGAATTGGAACTGGGGGGATAGATGACATAAAAACACACGTTGAAGGCCCTAGACACAAGGGAAATGCTGAAAAAATCGCAAAAAAGAAAAAAGAAGTGCTGAGCAACAGGCTCATATCTGGATTTTTTCCGTCATCCCAAAGTTCATCAACGGAACCAACCACTCACGAATCCGATGTCATTAGGGCTGAAGTGAAACTGGTTGATCTCGTCGTTGAAATGAATCTGCCAATGGCCGCTTTGGACAAATTGAACAAAAGTTTGCCTGCGATGTTTCACGATTCAAAAATAGCGAAAGACTTTGTGTGTATGTGTGTGTGTGTGATGCCTCCGGAATTAGTGTCCAGGAAATTCAGAAGTAATGTTCAGGAAAGTCTGATTTTAGGGTAGGCAGCCCTGCTGTCCCATCTCCTCTTCTTCTTCTTTTGAGGGTCCACGGTCAATGGGCTGACCATTCTGGCTCCTTTTGGAAAAAAACAAAATTTGTGTTGTCCCTAAACAGTCTGGGGCCTTGGTGGCCCTTTTACCGCAGTTTTCAGAGGGTTGGACTTCAGACTATTCTGATGCCTAGACTGAACAACATGACCAATGATGTCATCAGGCTGATGATAATGATAATGTATTGACGATGATGATGATGATGTGTTCTTATAGCTGACAGGAGTGCGACTGCACAATGTGACCAATGATTTCTTCATGCTGATGATACTGATAATGTATTGACAATGACGATGATGATGTATTTTCAGCTGACAGGAGTGCGACTGCACAATGTGACCAATGATTTCATCATGCTGATGATACTGATAATGTATTGACAATGACGATGATGATGTATTTTCAGCTGACAGGAGTGCGACTGAACAACGTGACCAATGATTTCATTATGCTGAAAATAATGATGTGTTGATGATGATGATAATGATAATGTTATGTATTGATGATGATGACGACGATGATGATAATGTATTGATGATGATGATGATGACGACGATGATGATGATGATGATAATGATAATGTATTGATGATGATAATGATAATGTATTGGTGATGATAATGATAATGTATTGGTGATGATGATGATGATGTATTTTCAGCTGACGGGAGTGCGACTGAACAACGTGACCAATGATTTCATTATGCTGAAAATAATGATGTGTTGATGATGATGATAATGATAATGTTATGTATTGATGATGATGACGACGATGATGATAATGATGATGATGATGATGATGATGAGGCTCCACTGACGATGATGATGATGATGATAATGATAATGTATTGATGATGATAATGATAATGTATTGGTGATGATAATGATAATGTATTGGTGATGATGATGATGATGTATTTTCAGCTGACGGGAGTGCGACTCAACAACGTAACCAATGATTTCATCATGCTGGCCAACACACAGTTTGTGGAAAACGTGAGCACTAACATGAACTCTTTCTTTTCCTATTCCTTTTCTTACTTCTCTTCCTCAGTTTCTGATTCTTTCTCTTTCCTACTAGCCGCTTATTCTTCTCTCTCTTTTTTTTCTTCTCTCAAGATTACCCTCCTTTTTTTCTTCTCTGTTTCCTTCTTTTCTTTTTTCTCTATCATCTCTCTCCTACTCATCCTACTGTTTCATCTCCCTCTCCTCTATTTCTCCTCCTCACCTCCCTCCTCTTTAATCCTCTTTATATTACTCCTCCTCTTTCTCCCACCTTCTCCTTCTTCACCCCCATTCTCTTCCTTCCCCCCTACCTTCCTTCCTCTTTCTCATCTTCTTTTTTATATCAATGATGATGATGGTGACGATGACAGAATCAGACCGTCTTTCTCAAACATTATGCAACGCTATTAAAGCAATTTGCCATTAAAACCAAATACATAGAAAATCCTCGCAAAACCTTTATTATATTTTTGTTTATGCCTGTGAATGCTCAACAAATTGAATTTTTGTTTTTAACAGTAAAAAGAAAGAAAAGCCAAGGGAGTAGCCAAGGATGTCCTGAATTGCAGGATTTTTAAATTGCCCACAGCTGGCGTCGCCGGATTATGAGAATTTGAGAAGCAACGGTTTTCTTACGCACGCACACACTTGTACAATATAAAAAAAAGGGCCTATATAAGCATTTGCTATGTTCAAAGGAATGTAGCACTTGTACTTGTCTAGAGGGGTGAAAAAGAGCAGTAAATGTGTGTGTGTGCGCTGCCCCTGCACTCCGCCGGGGCCGCCCCCTTGCAGGATTTTTGAAATTTCCCCGGAGCACCCATGGAGTAAAGAAAAGCTTCAAAGTGTCGTTTTCACCTTCCCTTTTTTAATGTTTATAAGACATTGAAATTGAACGAAGGGTGAATACTCTCTTTCTAATTAACTTTGGTTCTGACCCACGCACTGCTAGGTGATTGGTATCGTAATCAACTTTGGTGGAGGGGAGTTAATTAGAAAGAGAGTATTCACCCTTTGTTCAATTTCGTTATCTTCTCTCTTGGCCTCACTATTTCCTTCTTTGAAATAAAGACGACTAGGCCTCGCGGCCTCTCAAGCGTCTTTTCTTTTTGAGTTGGCACAGCTGTGACGGTTTTGGTAGACTATTACTATTAGTCATACTGGTATTTTAATTTACTAAGGTTTGGGTCTTTGTCCAGGAGGTTTTTGAATTTGTTAGTATCAGGTGCAAGTTTTGTCTGAGCAGGAAGTGCATTCCAATAGTTAGTCACTCTGTTACTGAAAAAGATTATTAATTAGAGCATTTGGGGTTCCTGTCTGACAAGCGGAACATATTCAGTCTACGGTGATGCACCGAGGGTCGAAAAGTGATAGGACAAACTGTCCTGAGACGAGATAAATCAATACTGCAATGTCCTGGCTCTTGCAGAAATCAATAAGACAAAGTTCGCCTGTGTTAAAAATTTAATGAGACATTTGCCCTGACAGGGGAGAACACAATGTGCGGCTTAGCTGGCTGTTTTGACCGCCAGGTGGCATAACGCTCGAGTAGGGCTAATCCTCTCTATATTCTTAGTTGGGGATAAAGAGAGAGAGAGAGGGAAAGAAATCCCTCCCTCTCTCTCTCTCTCTTTCTCTACCCTCAACTAAAGACATCACGAGATAAACCCTGATTGAGTTGGTTGCCACCTGGTGGTCAAATTGGCGAGCTAGGTTGACCATTGAACATTTTCAATTTTAATAGGTCTATGACTGGGGCCTCAGGAGTCTATAAAAAAAACACCTCTGATTGACTCTGATTTACTTGCAAACCCTTCTGTCACAAAATCCGTAGAACCGTTTGAAAGGCCTGATAATAAAGAAAGTGTGAATAAACTGAATTCTGTCTTTTTAACCCTTTCGCCGCCAGCCATTTTTCAGCCAAGAAATACCATTAAACTTAACTGCAATATTGGGAATTCCTCTGTGACATGTATAGCATTAGGCCTATCCTTGCTTCCCTAAATGAAGAAAATAGGGTCTTCAGATTACAGTCCCTGATTTGATGTCTTTTAGTGACATGGGTGTCAAACCATTGTGGTATATAAAAGCGACATTGGCGGTGAAAGGGTTAAGATGTTTTGCGAGTCTGTAACAAACATTACCTGTTTACCCGGGAATTTGCAAAAATTCTGGGTAAAATAATAAATTATGGGTGAATGCTGAAAATCCCGGGATTTCGAAAAAGGTCTATTAAAGTATTATTTGTTTCTGTTTGTCTGAAAAGCCGCAAGGGTTGTAGTTTTGCGCCCAAAATGCATGGGTGCTACTACCTTCCGTATAAACGGAAATCCGTAAATTAAGTTTTCTGCTGAGACAGAAATTCCGTATTTTTAAAATTTTGTCCAAAAAAAAAAAGTTGATCTGTTAACTGTGGTTGGGGGCATTTTGAATCTGGGTCTTCCAACCACCGGAAGTGAAAATACAACAACAAAAATGGTGGCCGAGTCATATTCACACATACTTATTTGAATTAAATTCAACATTATATGCATGAATTTTGTGTCATGAAAGCTACAAACTTCACAGAAAGGTAAGTTACAACTATATTTCAATTCACCAAATAATATTTATGATGTTAAACGTATGAATATGTTAAAAATGTTGCTTAGAAAAACTCAATTGAGAGTCATGTTTGGATCCACTGACATCGTATTTCACTTATGATCTAATTATTATCTTCTATTTGAACGGCTTTATAACTTTATACTTATAGTTGTGTTTTTGAAATGTCAGTAAAAATCTTAGTCATGAAAATATGATTTTAACCATAGATCTTTTGTATTTCTTGTAAAAAGGTAATGTGACTTGTCATGTCTCAGCAACTTAGACAGTCACTTTACAAAGTGTCAACTGTCATCTGCCAACAGAACTATGATGTCAAATCGTAATCTGTTCCTCACCCATTCCCAGATTGCAGGAAACGATCTTTGCAATTGCATTTTTGCTTCAGCTTCAGGGGGGCAATGCCCCCCTGAACCCCCCAACCCCTGAACTGCCCCTGAACCCCGGCCTTTAAGTATTTTTCATTTTTGGGAGTAGCGCCCATGAACATGTCATCAGGCAAGTCAATCGCAGGCGGCAAGCGCCAGAAATCGTCGACAAACGACAGCAGTGATAGGGTGAAACGGCCAAAAGTGAAGCAGAAGTTTTCTGAAAAGTATTTGAAAGTGCCAGGAATAACAAGTTCGCGTTTGGGAAACGAGCATGCACACTGCAAGTACTGCAACATGGACTTCAAAATTTCGCATGGTGGCATAAGTGACATTGCGATGTGAATTCTGGGTTTTTTTCTTTCTCAAATTCCAGGTTTTTCTGTGGCAAATTCCAGGTTGTTCATTATAAGGGTAAACAGGTCTGCATTACCTAACAGTAACACTGAATTTTGTATTTGACAGAGGGTGTACGATGAAGATGTGACGCAGGGACCCGAAGCCACTGAGGACAAACCAGCGGAACAAGTGGTGAGAAGACCCCCAAAATGTAACACTACAGTCGAACCTCGGTATTGTGTCCTCCCTACAGACTGGCCAAAACGGTCCCTAATTGTGAGGTGGTATTTAGTACAGTGTAACCTCCCTTATAAGACCCTCAAAAATCATCCAAAATGAGGGCTTATAAGGGAGGGGTCTTATAATGGAGGTAATGTTAATACTTACAAAGAAGGGCATTTTCTCAGAGAAGTAGGTCTTATGTGGGAGGGAGTCTTATAATGGGAGGTCTTATAAGGGAGGTTCAACTGTATTAGTATTAGGTATTTTCAGGGCTTTCAATCGCCCCACAAAACAAGGGGTCCTAGGGACTCCTTCGCTTACAGTATAGAGGGTCCTCGAGGCGGGATAGAGGGTCCCAGTGGCATTGCAAATGATAAGAATTTTTCTAGTGCATCCCTGGGACCCCTTGCACATTCTTTTAGAGGGTCCTGTAGAATTTTAGTGCTTCATAGACCCCAAATGGGGGTTCCCTGGGAGCCCTGATTTTATAGTCACAGAGGCGTCTCTGTGAAATTCGGGTTCCTCTCGCCAGGAGAGCGCGTCGCAGCCAGAGACGCGCCACACAATTTTTATTTTGCATGCGATATTTGTGTGACTGATGAGGAAGGAAAAAGGGGTGGGTGGGTAAATTTTGACCAAATGACAACTTTTTCTTTGCCATTGGGTTTAACGTGTGCTAAGTGCATGGGCACACAGGACCTCGGTTTATCGTCTCATCCGAAAGACTCCACGTTCAGACCGTTAAGGCCTAGTGCAGAGTGAGAGAAAAAATCCCCTGTACCCAGGTTCGAACTCGGGTTTACTTGACACAAGGCGAACCCGCTACCACTGTGCCACTCTACACTCGCTATACTGAAGACTGTTTTGGTAATGAATAAGAAGAGAAGAGACTGAGTAAAACTATCTGGATTACGTGGGGTATGAAAAGTTATGACATCATCAATGACATCACACACCCGTAGTAGACACGGGGCAGGCAGTGAAGGGGTTAAAGAGCATTTTTAAACTGTTTTCTTTTCAGGAGAAGAGTCGCGAGCAACGTGAGGCCGACCTAATCCCAAAAGTCTCTGAGGCATTGAAGTTCGGCATTGACGTGATCGACCATGCCTTCGAAAAGCTGGACACCCACGTAGCCGACTCTGACTCTGAGGACGAAGACGCCAGCTACACAGTAGACCCCATCCTGGAAGCCAAGGTTGGTACTAGGGCTGCTCTCCTGTTGGTATGGCTGACTCTGAGGACGAAGACACCAGCTACACAGTAGACCCCATCCTGGAAGCCAAGGTTGGTACTAGGGCTGCTCTCCTGTTGGTAGGGCTGACTCTGAGGATGAAGACACCAGCTACACAGTAGACCCCATCCTGGAAGCCAAGGTTGGTGCTAGGGCTGCTCTCCTGTTGGTAGGGCTGACTCTGAGGACGAAGACACCAGCTACACAGTAGACCCCATCCTGGAAGCCAAGGTTGGTACTAGGGCTGCTCTCCTGTTGGTAGGGCTGACTCTGAGGACGAAGACACCAGCTACACAGTAGACCCCATCCTGGAAGCCAAGGTTGGTGCTAGGGCTGCTCTCCTGTTGGTAGGGCTGACTCTGAGGACGAAGACACCAGCTACACAGTAGACCCCATCCTGGAAGCCAAGGTTGGTGCTAGGGCTGCTCTCCTGTTGGTAGGGCTGACTCTGAGGACGAAGACACCAGCTACACAGTAGACCCCATCCTGGAAGCCAAGGTTGGTACTAGGGCTGCTCTCCTGTTGGTAGGGCTGACTCTGAGGACGAAGACACCAGCTACACAGTAGACCCCATCCTGGAAGCCAAGGTTGGTGCTAGGGCTGCTCTCCTGTTGGCAGGGCAGGTAGGACTGACTATGAGGACGAAGACACCAGCTACACAGTAGACCCCATCCCACTCTCCTGTTGGTAGGGCAGGTGGGGCTAGAGTGTGTCTGGGTCCTATCAGCATCTTCAAGGTTTGTAGGTTTGGGGAGGGGTTTTGGGTGTGTGTCCCTTATTTTGAGCCATTCTGTGTGTTCATGAATAATGTTTTTGTCTTTGATGCTTTCTTTACAGAATTTTTTTTTCTTTCTATTTTTAGGATCCGTACGTGACGAGAACTCTGCCTTGCTTGATCGGGTCCCCCATGTTTCTGCAAGACGACAACGTTGGCCTTATGGAGGATGTTTCAGGTATGTGTGTGTGTGAAATTTTCTCTTGCACAAATTTCAAAACCGGTTTTAAGTTTAACCCCTTCACTGCCACTGGCAGTGCCAGAGGAAAACTGAGAAATTATTGATTTTCTTATTATGGTTGGTTGGTGGCATACCCTGGCTTAAAGACTCCAGGGATAATCCCAACAGCCAAAGCACTTGAACACTATGGTACAAGTGCATCAGCTAGGGATGAGAACATTATGTGTGTGACCATTTTTGATTACCCCGTCACGTGGGCAGCCGCACTCCGTTTTCGTGGGAGATTTTCTTATTATAAAATTTAAAAGAGACCTGTTAGACTCAATCTGAGAAAATGGTATAGAGATATATACCTTTGCTGACTTGTCTGAACCCAAAACCATAATTCCAGGACTATGACATAAAAAATTATGACATCATCAGTGACATCACCCCCTTCCCCCCCACCCACCCCAGTAGTAGGCATGGAGCAGGTAATGAAGGGGTTGAAGCTTGCTATGCCAGAAAATTATCTACCTATTCAGTGATGTCCCTGGGCCCCGGCCATAGGACATTGACCTATTACAATTGAAAATGTCCTATTGTGTTCTCCCTTGTCAGGACAAATGTCTGATTACATTTTTAACACTGGCACGCTTTGTCTTATTGATTTCTGCAAGAGCCAGGACATTGTCCTATTGATTTATCTCGTCTCAGGACAGTTTGTCCTATCACTTTTCGATCCTCAGTACATCATTGCCTATTACTATTTTCTGTCAAAGTAGCCAAGCGTTACAAGTATCAGCCTACCTTAAATTGTTTGAGAACATTTCGCCGTCTGCATGCAAAAGAGACGTATCTGAAAATCGGTCAGCTTCGATGTGTTGAACTTACCGTTTGATCAAGACAAGCTGCATAATCTAACAGAGCTGTAAAACGAGAATTTGCACAGATAAAACTCTGGTGGTGACGCTAAATTAACACCAATTTTGTCTCTTATTACTTGTGGCAGCCAATATTGTATAATCTACTTGTGTTTGAGCACCTTGTATAAGCTTTAGCCCTTTCATCGCCACTGTCGCCTCTTGGCACCACAATGATTTAACACCCATGTCACTAAAAGGCATCAAGTGAGGGGTCTGGTATCCAGTGACCTTATGTTCTTCATTTTGGGAGGTAAGGATAGGCCCTATTTTATGCATGTCAAAGAAGAATCCCCAATATTGCAGACGAAATGTTTTCTCTACCCGGGTAAGTTTAAAGGTAAATTTTGAATGAGGAATGGCTAGCGTTGAAAGGGTTAAGCTTGTTGTGCTCATTCTCATTTGTTTATGTTGCTGCTTTGCTATGTGATTCTCAATTTTTTTTAAATTATTTAAACCAAATTAACACTCCAACAATGACGTCATTTGACCTGAAATGATCAAACTATTGAGTTTTCCATTCTTCAAGTAAAGTGACGTCTTTCGATTTGCGTCTTTTTTGCATTTGTTTTGTGCTAGTACTGTCTCACTGGTTGGTTGGTTGGTTGGCTTACCCTGGCTAAAAGACTCCAGGGATCATCCCAACAGCGAGAAGCACTTGAACACTAAGGTACAAATGCATCAGCTGGGGATGAGAACATTATGTGTGTGACCGTTTTTGATTACCTCACCATGTGGGCAGCCACACTCCGTCTTCGGGGGATTTTAGACTGATGATGTTATGCTGGGAGCTTGTCATGGCTTAAGACAATCCCCGCACAACCATTCAGAGCATAACAACATTTTGATGTAGCCTTGGCGTTCTAGCTTATGTCAACTGGTCTGACACAGCCTCATACCAAGGCATAACTGTCTCACTGTTGCTTGTAATTACATTTGTTTCTCTGCGGAAAAGAATAATATCAAGAAGGTTTTTTTTGCTTTCTTTCCTCTTTTCAGATGAAGAACAAGAATCGGACCACGGCAGTATCAGCGAAAGCGAAGATGAAAAGAAAGACGAAGAAGAGGAAGAATCTGATACGGAGGTGAGAACATTTATTGTACACCATTTTACCTCTGTACAAAGAACATTGTTTTGTTGCATGCTTAATGGACTTGGATTTATATTCATTGGTGGGGGGGGAGGGTTAACTCGCTTGAATTCACATTATGTTAAAAGAAACAACTAGTAATAGTAGTATTCAGATTTTTTTTTCACACTATTTTAAGAAAAGTCTGTGGGTTTTTTTAAACACATCTTTGCAAGTGAGAAGCTTCTTCGTGGTGTGTATAACAAACTGGAACTTTGTGCGTGATGGAAATGGCATCAAAGGGGGGCTCAGAGTTGAGGGCAAGCTACGGCCGGTTTTGGCCGAATTGAATACTTGGAGGCGACTTCCGGCCGGCCGGTTTGGGCCGACTTGTTTGCAAGAGGGTTAAGTTCCATAATTTGGATTCAGTTAATTTGCTTCAAATGTTCGTTTTCATTTTGCATGGTTGATATCCGTTGTAAAAAAAAAAAGTGTTTCATCCCCTTAGGTGTTATTTCTCCCCCTTTCTTTTGTACTTAAATGGTTGGGGGGGTTGTTGTTTTTATCAGTGACTACTGTTTTACTGTCATCATAACAGAACAACTGACTGATCAGTGACTACTGTTTTACTGTCATCATAACAGAACAACTGGCTGATCAGTGACTACTGTTTTACTATCATCATAACAGAACAACTGACTGATCAGTGACTACTGTTTACTACATCATCATCATAACAGAACAACTGACTGATCAGTGACTACTGTTTTACTATCATCATCATCATAACACAGAACAACTGGCTGATCAGTGACTACTGTTTTACTATCATCATCATAACAGAACAACTGACTGATCAGTGACTACTGTTTTACTATCATCATCATCATAACACAGAACAACTGACTGATCAGTGACTACTGTTTTACTATCATCATCATCATAACAGAACAACTGACTGATCAGTGACTACTGTTTTACTATCATCATCATCATAACACAGAACAACTGACTGATCAGTGACTACTGTTTTACTGTCATCATAACAGAACAACTGACTGATCAGTGACTACTGTTTTACTATCATCATCATCATAACACAGAACAACTGACTGATCAGTGACTACTGTTTTACTATCATCATCATCATAACAGAACAACTGACTGATCAGTGACTACTGTTTTACTATCATCATAACAGAACAACTGGCTGATCAGTGACTACTGTTTTACTATCATCATCATCATAAACAGAACAACTGACTGATCAGTGACTACTGTTTTACTATCATCATCATCATAACAGAACAACTGGCTGATCAGTGACTACTGTTTTACTATCATCATAACAGAACAACTGGCTGATCAGTGACTACTGTTTTACTGTCATCATAACAGAACAACTGGCTGATCAGTGACTACTGTTTTACTATCATCATCATCATCATAACACAGAACAACTGACTGATCAGTGACTACTGTTTTACTATCATCATCATCATCATAACACAGAACAACTGACTGATCAATGACTACTGTTTTACTATATCATCATCATAAACAGAACAACTGGCTGATCAGTGACTACTGTTTTACTATCATCATCATCATAACACAGAACAACTGACTGATCAATGACTACTGTTTTACTATCATCATCATCATACACAGAACAACTGGCTGATCAATGACTACTGTTTTACTATCATCATCATCATAACAGAACAACTGACTGATCAATGACTACTGTTTTACTATCATCACATCATCATCATAACAGAACAACTGACTGATCAATGACTACTGTTTTACTATCATCATCATCATAACACAGAACAACTGACTGATCAATGACTACTGTTTTACTATCATCATCACATCATAACACAGAACAACTGACTGATCAATGACTACTGTTTTACTATCATCATCATCATAACACAGAACAACTGACTGATCAATGACTACTGTTTTACTATCATCATCACATCATAACACAGAACAACTGACTGATCAATGACTACTGTTTTACTACTCATCATCATAACACAGAACAACTGACTGATCAATGACTACTGTTTTACTATCATCACATCATAACACAGAACAACTGACTGATCAATGACTACTGTTTTACTATCATCATCACATCATAACACAGAACAACTGACTGATCAGTGACTACTGTTTTACTATCATCATAACAGAACAACTGACTGATTAATGACTACTGTTTTACTGTCATCATAACAGAACAACTGACTGATCAATGACTACTGTTTTACTATCATCATACACAGAACAGAACAACTGACTGATCAATGACTACTGTTTTACTGTCATCATAACAGAACAACTGGCTGATCAGTGACTACTGTTTTACTATCATCATAACAGAACAACTGACTGATCAATGACTACTGTTTTACTGTCATCATAACAGAACAACTGGCTGATCAGTGACTACTGTTTTACTATCATCATCATCATAACAGAACAACTGACTAATCAGTGACTACTGTTTTACTATCATCATAACAGAACAACTGACTGATCAATGACTACTGTTTTACTATCATCATAACAGAACAACTGGCTGATCAGTGACTACTGTTTTACTATCATCATCATCACATCATAACACAGAACAACTGACTGATCAATGACTACTGTTTTACTATCATCATCATCATCATCATAACACAGAACAACTGACTGATCAATGACTACTGTTTTACTATCATCATCATCATCATCATCATCATAACACAGAACAACTGACTGATCAATGACTACTGTTTTACTATCATCATAACAGAACAACTGACTGATCAATGACTACTGTTTTACTATCATCATCATCATAACACAGAACAACTGACTGATCAATGACTACTGTTTTACTATCATCATCACATCATAACACAGAACAACTGACTGATCAATGACTACTGTTTTACTATCATCATCATCATAACACAGAACAACTGACTGATCAGTGACTACTGTTTTACTATCATCATCACATCATAACACAGAACAACTGACTGATCAGTGACTACTGTTTTACTATCATCATCACATCATAACACAGAACAACTGACTGATCAATGACTACTGTTTTACTATCATCATCATCATAACACAGAACAACTGACTGATCAGTGACTACTGTTTTACTATCATCATCATCATAACAGAACAACTGGCTGATCAGTGACTACTGTTTTACTATCATCATCATCATAACAGAACAACTGACTGATCAGTGACTACTGTTTTACTATCATCATCATCATAACAGAACAACTGACTGATCAATGACTACTGTTTTACTATCATCATCATCATCATAACACAGAACAACTGACTGATCAATGACTACTGTTTTACTATCATCATCATCATAACAGAACAACTGGCTGATCAGTGACTACTGTTTTACTATCATCATCATCATAACACAGAACAACTGACTGATCAGTGACTACTGTTTTACTATCATCATCATCATCATAACACAGAACAACTGACTGATCAGTGACTACTGTTTTACTATCATCATCATCATAACAGAACAACTGACTGATCAATGACTACTGTTTTACTATCATCATCATCACATCATAACACAGAACAACTGACTGATCAATGACTACTGTTTTACTATCATCATCACATCATAACACAGAACAACTGACTGATCAATGACTACTGTTTTACTATCATCATCACATCATAACACAGAACAACTGACTGATCAATGACTACTGTTTTACTGTTATCATAACACAGAACTGACTGAACAATGACTACTGTTTTACTATCATCACATCATAACACAGAACAACTGACTGATCAGTGACTACTGTTTTACTGTCATCATAACACAGAACTGACTGAACAATGACTACTGTTTTACTATCATCATCATCATCATATCATAACACAGAACAACTGACTGATCAGTGACTACTGTTTTACTGTCATCATAACACAAAACAACTGACTGATCAATGACTACTGTTTTACTATCATCATCATCATCATCATAACACAGAACAACTGACTGATCAGTGACTACTGTTTTACTGTCATCATAACACAGAACAACTGACTGAACAATGACTACTGTTTTACTATCATCACATCATAACATAAGTCCAAGACTCTCCGACTTAAATGGATATGCACAAAATGGTTTGCAAAAAAAGAAGAAAAAAGTAATTTTTTAAAAACCCACGCAAAAACCCTACAAACTGACTGAAAGGATTGAAATAGAAGCATACAACTTGTTTAAACTTATTTTGTAATGACATATTCTATTGAAAACAAACATTAACAGATTTTCTGACATTTTTCAAGGTAAATGAAGTAAATTTCCAAACGAAAAAAAATCTGTTAACATTCTGTAAAACAATTTACCATGAAGAGTTGACTTTACATTTATCGTTGTAGTTGTTGTAATTAACATGCCTCAGTTGTCTATCTTGGTACTCTTCTCTGTATGTTTCTTCTTATCCTTTTTTTTAATAAAAATTCTCTTCCCTAACGTAACCTCAGATATACAAATATGAGACAAAATTTGTTTGCATCAAAGCATTCTGCGAAAAAGCATTCTGCGAAAAAGCAAAACTGACAAGTTGTTAAGAGGCGTGGTGTGTTTTTAGTACTCTGACAGCGAAGACGAACAGGGGAAGCCACCCCCAAGGAAAACCAAAAAGAGGCGTGACTCTGAGGAGTCTAGCTCGGAGGTAAAGCAAGCAGCACAGGCGTCGGTTGATTGGTTGTATCCCGCATACATTTAAAGCTTCAGTGCACAAACCCTTTGTATGTGTTGTGTGGTGATCGTATTTTGAGAGTGGATGGGAGCGTAGCTTTTTCCTTATGTGGTGGGCTTTTGTTTGTTTTCCTTATGTGGTGGGCTTTTGTTTGTTTTCCTTATGTGGTGGGCTTTTGTTTGTTTTCCTTATGTGGTGGGCTTTTGTTTGTTTTCCTTATGTGGTGGGCTTTTGTTTGTTTTTCTTATGTGGTGGGCTTTTGTTTGTTTTTCTTATGTGGTGGGGGTTTGTTTGTTTTTCTTATGTGGTGGGCTTTTGTTTGTTTTTCCTTATGTGGTGGGCTTTTGTTTGTTTTTCTTATGTGGTGGGCTTTTGTTTGTTTTTCCTTATGTGGTGGGCTTTTGTTTGTTTTTCTTATGTGGTGGGCTTTTGTTTGTTTTTCCTTATGTGGTGGGCTTTTGTTTGTTTTTCTTATGTGGTGGTGTTTTTTTTGGGGGGGGTTCTTATGTGGTGGGGTTTTGTCTAAAAATCCTTATGTGGTGGGGTTTTGTTTGCTTTTTCTTATGTGGTGGGGGTTTGTTTCCTTTTTCTTATGTGGTGGGGGTTTGTCTAGAAATCTTTATGTGGTGGGGTTTTGTTTGCTTTTTCTTATGTGGTGGGGGTTTGTTTGTTTTTTCTTATGTGGTGGGGTTTTGTTTTTTTTCCCCTTATGTGGTGGGGTTTTGTTTGTTTTTCTTATGTGGTGGGGGTTTGTTTGTTTTTTTCTATGTGGTGGGGTTTTGTCTTGAAATCCTTATGTGGTGGGGTTTTGTTTGTTTTTGCTTATGTGGTGGGCTTTTGTTTGTTTTTCCTTATGTGGTGGGGTTTTGTTTGCTTTTTTCTTATGTGGTGGGCTTTTGTTTGTTTTTCATTATGTGCGTGCGGTTGTGTGTGTGTGTGCGTGAGTATGTGTGTGCGTTATGTGTGCATGGGGTGTGTGTGTTTAGTGTGTGTGTGTGTGTGTGTGCGTGCGCACACGTGTGTGTGTGCATGCGCGCGTCTGTGTGTGTGTGTGTGTGTTTTACTCAGCTTTTGATTTCGTGACTGGCTTGTTTTGCACACTTGTCACTCTGATAGCAAATGTTTATGTACTGGCTTGAAGATTGTGTTGTATGTTTCTCGTGTTTGTTGTGTGTGTGTGTGTGTGTGTGTGTGTGTGTGACGCATTCCCAGTCTGTAGGTGCTTCTCGGTTGTCAAGTCCTACATGGATTTTTTTCCCAGCTTGTTCCAGCACGGTTTTGACATTCCTGACAATTTTGAAATTCTGCCTAATTCTCCCTTGTTTCTTTTTAATCACAGCTTAAACAGAGCAAAAATCACAGGCTGCATTTGAGAAGCAAAATTGAAACCTGAAATGTGTGATCCTCCTTTCTCTTCACCCTTCCTTTCTCTCTCCCAGTGTACCATATGTTCCTGTCTCTCTCCCAGTGTACCATATGTTCCTTTCTCTCTCCCAGTGTACCATATGTTCCTTTCTCTGGGGTCCCAGTGTACCATATGTTCCTGTCTCTCTCCCAGTGTACCATATGTTCCTTTCTCTCTCCCAGTGTACCATATGTTCCTGTCTCTCTCCCAGTGTACCATATGTTCCTTTCTCTCTCCCAGTGTACCATATGTTCCGTCTCTCTCCCAGTGTACCATATGTTCCTGTCTCTCTCCCAGTGTACCATATGTTCCTTTCTCTCTCCCAGTGTACCATATGTTCCTTTCTCTCTCCCAGTGTACCATATGTTCCTTTCTCTCTCCCAGTGTACCATATGTTCCTGTCTCTCTCCCAGTGTACCATATGTTCCTGTCTCTCTCCCAGTGTACCATATGTTCCTTTCTCTCTCCCAGTGTACCATATGTTCCTGTCTCTCTCCCAGTGTACCATATGTTCCTGTCTCTCTCCCAGTGTACCATATGTTCCTGTCTCTCTCCCAGTGTACCATATGTTCCTGTCTCTCTCCCAGTGTACCATATGTTCCTTTCTCTCTCCCAGTGTACCATATGTTCCTGTCTCTCTCCCAGTGTACCATATGTTCCTGTCTCTCTCCCAGTGTACCATATGTTCCTTTCTCTCTCCCAGTGTACCATATGTTCCTTTCTCTCTCCCAGTGTACCATATGTTCCTTTCTCTCTCCCAGTGTACCATATGTTCCTGTCTCTCTCCCAGTGTACCATATGTTCCTGTCTCTCTCCCAGTGTACCATATGTTCCTGTCTCTCTCCCAGTGTACCATATGTTCCTGTCTCTCTCCCAGTGTACCATATGTTCCTTTCTCTCTCCCAGTGTACCATATGTTCCTGTCTCTCTCCCAGTGTACCATATGTTCCTTTCTCTCTCCCAGTGTACCATATGTTCCTTTCTCTCTCCCAGTGTACCATATGTTCCTTTCTCTCTCCCAGTGTACCATATGTTCCTGTCTCTCTCCCAGTGTACCATATGTTCCGGACTATAAGGCGATACTTTTTTCTCTTAGACTGACACCCCTACCCCTACCCCTACACCTTATAATGTGACTAATAATTTAGTTTTAAAAAAATAGAAAAACAGAATCTTCTTCTTCTTCGATCGTTCGGACAGTTTTCTATCAATTATGAGCGCAGATGCGTCTTGCTGCCGTTATGCGCCGAACTAAGAAATAGTTAGGTCTGGCTTCGGCTGGAGGAAATCTTTTTGAAAGTGTTTCTTGAAAAAAGGCAGAATGGACCGGTAAGGTTGAAAGATAGTAGGTGACAGTAAGCAAAGGGAAAAGGCAGAGTCAAAGAGAGTGACAGATTATAGGAAGTTATAAGCACAGAACTTCCAGAAGGTGGGGGAACTATTTATGCAAAAGACCCCCCCCCCCCGTATCCCCATGGGGGGAACAGAATCTGAATGATGTGTCAAATATGTGGGTTCACCTTATGATAAGATGCGCCTTATTATCTAAAAAAAATATAGTATATTACCCCCATCTGCATGGAACTTGGAAGCTCCTGCTTTCAGGATGTCCTGAATTTCAGTGTTTTTGGGTCCAGGATGTCCTCAAGTTCAGGATTCTTTAATTGCCTGGAGCCAGCGTCACCAGATTATGAGAATTTGAGAAGATGCATTTTGCTGGATATAGAGGTCATGAAGTTTAGCCATAAGTGAAAGTGCAACGAAAGCCTGTCAATTACATTGGAAACTGTTGTTTCCCTTCAGCTTCCAGGGGACATTGCCCCCCGGATCCCCCAGGAGGGGCGTTGTCCCTGCACTCCGCTGGGGCTTGCAGGAATTTTAAAATTTCCCAGGGAAAAAACTGGACTATAAGGCACACCTGTATATAAGCCGCATCTCTTAAACTGACATAATATTAGGTATTTATTCACATATAAGCCGCAGCAGTATACAAGCAGCCGAGAAAATTATTCAAACAAAAAAGATGACAAAGTTTAAAAAAAGAAGCAGTAGATTTTGCCTACCTGTGTGCTGAAAGCAACACTATTTAAATGATGCTCGTACAACATGAGTATTTAAAGATCTGAAACTTTTTCACACGGGATTTCAATCGATTAAGTGTCAAAACCAGTTATGATAGCTACATTGAAGCTAAAGAACAGGCTGAAAATGTGGCTGGAAGCAGATTTCATAACACCGATAAACAAAAATTGGAATAATCCACATCAGTATATAAACCACATGGACCAAGCTTAAGGAAAAAGGTAGTGGCTTATAGTTCGCATTTTACGGTACCCATGCATCTGACTTTAGCCAACTTTATTCACCCTCCCCCCTCACTCACTCTGTCTCCTCGGTGTTGTCTGCATTGTTCTGCTGTTGTTGTTTTCCTTTATTCTTTCCCCTTCACGCTTCCACCCTCCATTCCATGCACCCCTGGTGTGTAGACTTCGTCATTTATGACGAGGCTGCACTCTTCGCTTCCTTTTTTAACCCTCTTGCATTCACATTTGTTACACAAAAAACTACTTCTAGTGTTCACATTCTTTCACACATTTTCGGGAAAATCTGTCTTTTGAAGCACACAGAGTGCCATACAGTTACTATCACATCACTGCAAGTGAGAAGCTTCTTCATAGTGTGTGTATAACAAGCCAGAACTTAGTGCGTGATGAAAATGCCATCAGAGGGGTCTCAGAGTGGGGGTAAGCTATGGGCGGTTTTGGGCGACTTGAATACACAGAGGCAACTTCCGGCTGGGCGGTTTTGGGCGGAATAAATGCAAGAGGGTTAAGATGTACCAGACCTTAGGGGTACTTGAATTTATCTTCTCAGAACAATTACTTGGTGTATTATAAAACTACGAGAGATGCATCAGTCTGTGTTCTCTGAAAGGCAATTCACTCATTCAAGTCATTCCACCCATATATGTGCAGTATTAATACCAATCTGTCATGTCGGTTTGATGTATTTGCTTCGAGGAATATGTGTGCTCACCATACTTTGGTCACTTCTAAACTCGCTTCACTCCCTTATACCACATTTTTGCCTCTGCTTTGCGTTTGTAGTGGTTTGCAGTGGGAGAAAGCAATTGCTGTAGATAATTTTTCTATATAAAGTCTATATATTAAAAGTCTGATCTACCACTTCCCTATGTCACCTTAAGTAAAAACCTATAATCTTCTTTCATTTCTCTTTTTGTTTATGTCTGTTTTGTTTGTGTGGATAGCTGGAATGATTTTGTTGTTGTTAATCATTCAAAATCATTGCGATGTGAATGAGTGCATGAAATGTAACACTGTGGCGGCAGTTTTTCCATGAGTTCATAATGGGAAGGAGTTTGGTTACGTCAACTAAAGTTTTGTGAATTGAACTCATAATCTCCCTCCCAACAACCCAAAACATTACCACAATACCGTGGTAGCCATGGTCTAAATATTTCAATGTGAAATTATTGCATATCTTTTTGTTTTGTTTATTGTTGAAGTTTATTTGGATTGCTTTTTATCATTTCTGATTGGCTATGTTTATGGTTTGTGGTAGGTAGGTAGATAGAGACAGGCTAAAAAGCCTAGGCCTCGTGCCCTATGAAACATCCTATCTTTATTATATCTTTGTAAGCGGTCTGATTGCATGCTTTAAATTTTGAATGCTACCATCTCCTCCGAAATCGGAATGTGTCGTAGACCTGTTTACCCTCCCGGTTTTGCCGGGATTATCCCAGGAATTTGCAAAAAGTCTTGGTAAAATAATAAATTCTGGGTGAACGCTGAAAATCCCGGGATTTTGAAAAAACGTCTATTATACCTATTTGTTTCCGTTTGTATGAAAAGACGCAAGGGTTGACCGAAACCTTCGAGTTCTGAGACGCGATTTTTCATTGGTCCGTGGACCCCCCTCAACCAATGATAGTATTTCTTGTTGGCAGAGATTGTAGTTTTGCGCCAAACATGTCGTCAGGCAAGTCAGCCGCAGGCGGCAAGCTCCAGAAATCTTCGACAAACAACAGCAGTGATAGGGTGAAACGGCCAAAAGTGAAGCAGAAGTTTTCTCAAAAGTATTTGAAAGTGCCAGGAATAACAAGTTTGCGTTTGGGAGACGAGCATGCACACTGCAAGTACTGCAACGTGGACTTCAAAATTTTGCGTCATGTGTGAGTGTGTGCACACAGTGCGCTCGCAAGATACTTTTTAAATCAGTGTTTTATCGCGAGTCGTGTACCGATGTGAATTCTGTTTTTTTTCTTCTCAAATTCCAGTCCAGGTTCATTATAAGGGTAAACAGGTCTGGTGTCGGCTGTACGCAGCGGGGAGACCAGTGAAAACTGAAAACCGGACATATACGTACCTAATAATAATAATAATAATAATAATAATAATAACTCTTATATAGCGCCGTTCTCCTGGCGCAGCAGGACTCACAGCGCTTTACAAAAAAAACATACATACAATAATCATGAAGAAAAACAACATAATTATGCAAAGCTTACCCCTTATGGCCTGGGAACGCAGAAGAAGAAGAAGAATGCTACCATAAATAAATTGATTTAAGGGCTTTGTTATCCCTTTCATACGTCACGATTCTTTGATGCATTTTTAGATTTTGTGTAACCAATGGCTTGACAAATTACACTGATTTTTCAGTTGATGCATGCTAACTCCTTGCGCTCTGGTTATGAAAATCAAACCTATGTATCTTTATTTAACTCATTGCGTAAAAATTCTGAGTATACTCGGAACAGGAGAACGCCAGTCAGGGCCTAATTCCAAGTATTCTCGGAACAGCAATTTCTGGGTCTAAAGCGTATCTAAATCCATGTTTTTGTTTGTGGCTCAAGCCACAAACCTATAACTCACTTTGTCGGTCGGTCGGTCTGTCGGTCCAAAATTGTCGCACATTTTGACAAAATTGTCGCACTTCAAATCGAGGCTACACTCAAATTGAGGCCGCTCTTTAAAATGATGTATTTTAAAAGCGTACAAAATAATAAACATATGTAATACAGACACTACAACAGACACGACAAGTATGCGGTGCTTCTTTCGATGAGTATAAGTAGGATACATAGTTTTAAATGTTTTCCAAAAGATATAAAAAGTTACGAAATGGTGCAGAGATAACATTCTGGTTTACAGATTAAAATTATTGAAAATCCAGGGGAGGTAACTCATTATTGGAGTGGTAAAAATAGACAGCGTGCCACAAACTATTGCGATTTCGCGCTTGTTTTCAATCCAAACCACGCTTTTCGAGTTGCTTCTCTTCGTCACTCTTCCAGCTTTCGTTTCACATATGTTTAGCACTTCTGTTTCAATCCTTAATGTTGAACATGTGCAAACATCGTCCCTACACGAGCCTCAGAAAATACTCCAATATATTTCCATTAGCAATGATAGTAATAAGGAGACTAATGGTTCTGATTTTAATGCAAGTAACCATGATTTCAAAGCGAAAATTAAACTTGGATCAACTAGTAATGTTGTCAGAATTGAATCGTTCACAGTGGTGAGTTGTGGTGAGTTTTGTTGCGTTTCTTATTTGTTATATTTTTTTCTAGGCAACCCCAGGCCAGTAACGATGTTTGTCTCAGGCAGTGATGTCCTGAAGGGTCCCCCCGTGGGGATACCGGGGGGGTCTTTCGTACAACTAGTTCCTCCACCTTCTGGAAGTTCTGTGCTTGTAGCTTCCTCTAATCTGTTACTCTCTTTGACTCTGCCTTTTCCCTTTGCTTACTGTCATCTGCTATCATTCTATCTTACTGGTCCATTCTCCTGCCTTTTTTCTATAAATTCTTACAAAGATTTCTTCAGCCGAAGTCGGACATGCTGGGCCTAACTACTTCTTAGTTAGGCGCATAACGGCAGCATGACGCATCTACGCTCATGTGACAGGAAACTGTCTGAGCGAACAAAGAAGAAGAAGAAGAAGACAGTCCTGAAGGGTTTACTATCGATTGTGTCTTCCGTGTGTTCAGAGTGAGGAAGAGAGCGACAGCGAAGGCGACATGTTTGGAGCGACGACGGCGACGACAAAAAAGATGAAAGATTCCGATGACGATGATGATGTCAGTGATGAAGAGGAGGAAGGTGGCAAAGCTGATGATGACGATGATTCAGAGGAAGAGAAGGGCGAGGACGAGGGTAGTGAAAAAGATACGGTAAGAGTATTGTGCTTGAGTAGCCCACTTGACTAGCCACTACTGGATCAGGGGGTGTCGCACATATCAATAAGGGCCTTTGTCAGCTATCGTTTTTATTTTCTAATCCAGGTTTTCTCCTTGTTTTAGGTGTTGGTAAGTATTTTTTTTCACTCTGAGATGTGTGTGTGATAATTGTGTGTGTGTGTGTGTTATGTCTATGCATTCATGCGTGCTTGCATGTGTGTATGCGTGGGTCACATAATGTGCATGTTTGTGTGTATGTGTATTCTGCGTTTCTGTCTGTCTGGTGGTGTAACTGCGCATCAGGCCTGGAGGACAGAATCATTATCATTTACATCATCGTCATCATCACCACCATCATAATTGTCATCATCATCATCATCACTATCAACATCATCATTGACATCATCACAATCATCATCATCACCCCACCATCGTCTCATCGATCACCACCATCATCATCATAATTTCATCATCATCATCACTATCAACATCATCATTGACATCATCATAATCATCATCACCCCCATCGTCATCACCACGATCATGATCATCATTAACATAACACATCACAATCATCATCGCCATCTATCATCATCATCATTGTCATCATCATCATCATCTATCAATAATCATCATTCATCATCATCATAATCATCATCACCCCCATCGTCATCACCACGATCATCATCATCATGATCATCATCAACATCATCTGTAATCATCATCGCCCCACTATGGGGGCATTTTCATCATAATTGGCATCATCATCATCACTATCAACATCATCATTGACATCATCATAATCATCATCACCCCCATCATCATCACCACGTTGGATCATCATGAGCGCTTTGGAGGGATATGATCCCCATTGCCATAACATCATCACGTATCATCATCGACCACTATCTCATCTAATTCTCTGTGTCTCATCATCACTATCAACATCATCATTGACATCATCATAATCATCATCACCCCCATAAATGTTGGTATCACACGGTGTGTCATCATCATGATCATCATTAATCATCATCACTATCATCATCGCCACTATCATCATCATAATTGTCATCATCATCATCACTATCAAATGCCATCATCATGAATTGACATCATCATAATCATCATCACCCCCATCGTCATCACCACGATCATCATCATCATGATCATCATTAACATCATCACAATCATCATCGCCACTATCATCATCATAAGGCCGTGTCATCATCATCATTTCTCTCTGTATATGCTACAGGGTCGCCCCAAGAGTGGTGGCGATTTTGCCTCGGAGCTGGCAGCCAGAATCGGAGCATCCGTCCCCAAGCCCGTCCCCCGCCCAGCCGATAGCGAGGGGGAGGGGGATGGGGGGGGAGAGGATGAGTGGGGAGAACGGGAGACCAAGACCGCTCGTGAGTAGCTGTACTAACGTTGGAGGTACAACTGGCCGACAAAAATGGCGCACGCACGACAACGCTAACAGAGGTTCAGTTTCATCGCGAAAATATTGCCCATCTTGAAATTATCTACGATATTGATTCCATGCTAGGTGAGTATTGCTGTTTAAGATTATATTCGTGTATTTTTTATGCATATATGATGTAAGTTTTGTATTTCCGTAAAACATGACAATCGTTCTTGAGTTAGAAATCAAATCTTTGACACGGCGAGCAGTGCCCGAGTACTATCGAAGCCGAGCTAATTTTTTTCTCATCATGTAAACCGATCATAACCATTATAGATGTTTTGGAAAAAGCCTATTATTAACGCTTAAAGATGTAATTAGGAATAAAATTGAAAGATTTTAAAGAAATCGATCAAAATGTGAGATCACGTGATGTTGAAAAAATGGTCTGTCTGACTAGTTAGACTGAGTGACTTCCCTTGGCAATATTCGATTTTGTTTTTCGATCGGCCTAGGCCTAGGATCAGAATTATATTTCCTCGTTTTTTGCCCAATACTTATTCAAATCAGTAATTGTTTTGGTTAAAATTATTGCGCTTCTAGACTTCTGCATGTATTTTGCAAAAGATTCAACTGTTTGTTTCTGAATTGAAAACATTTAGTCAGTAAAGTGAAGCATCTTCAACTTCAAGTTCAACCCAGATTCTGAGATAGAGAGGAATATCATGCTAGGCCTAAGTAAACGTTGTCTTGGCCTAGACCTACGGCTACCAACAAAATCGAAACTAGTTAATGCTAAGCAAAACTACAAAAAACAGTCAATTGTTCTCAATATTGTGTTTCATTAACAATGAACAGATACTGGAGAATGCACACACACTAACAGTAACAATACATTGAATGATTGATAAAGGTCTGCTGTTTCTCATTCACAAACATGAGATTTTGATTTCTGCACGCTTTATTTTAACACACACACACACTACAAGGAACTTAACTCAAGCACCTAGCAACCCAATAATAAACATACAATTAAAGACCCAACTGGGTTATATGCACACACACACACAGTGCATGTGGATGTACCTGAATTAAGACAATTTGATGCAGTTTCAAGTTTCAGGCAACTGACTTCCTAAAACTCTCTCTCTCTCTCTCTCACTCTCTCTCTCTCTCTGCAGACATGGGAATTGTCCGCAATTTTTTTTTTTTTTAAGGCAAACTTTTACTAAAAGTTTTAGTTACTAAATACTTCAATTTTTATAATATTATATTTTAATGCTGTAAAAATGAGGGCTTTTCAGAATTTTTTTGTCTCTGACAATTCCCATGCCTGCTCTCTCTCTCGCGCACACACACGCACACACACACACACACACACACACACTAAGGGGAGAGAGAGACTAAATATGCGCTTAAAATTTTAAAAACGAAGTTCAACAAAGACATAATATAATTATAATAATTTTATTAATAGCTCACACACATGCAAATATGCATGCACATAGGCACATAACCTTTCTCTCGTTCTGTGTGTGCGACTAAATTAATACAATGTTCTATTGCATTGCCTGACCTAGGGCCCAACATACGTGGTCGTCAACGACTGACAGGAAGTCAACTACCACCTGATGTGATTCATAATCACCGTACTGGGAGTGGGCCAATTAGGAGTTTTCAAATAAATTTGGGAGATTCGCTTCAGATTATTTAAATATTAGCTTCATTTTACTTTGTCTTTGAAAAAAAAGATGGGAAAATTATATTTCAGGTGGGGGAAAAAATTGGACTGTGGATTGAAGTTGTTTTTTTCCCTCAAGTTTAAATTCATGTAAGGATTTCACAACAGAATCTTAACGCAAAGCACTTGTGTCTTGCTTAGTTGCTAAAGATGAAAATATATGGAAGTATTCATTTAGGAAAATAAAAGTTAAATCAAAGAACTGACGCATATATTCTGTTTTATTATGCTGCAGGTGGCGAAATGGTTCCAAGATCTGATTCCTGGTTCCGGGTTTCCACCTGAACGTGCCAGGAACCTCTCAGGACTGACAGAAACTCACCTGTCAAAGCATTGCTTGTCAAAGAATTTGACATTGTCACTTTGAATAATGCATTACGGCATAACTCAATCAAGTCTATGTGCATCATGCAAAAATATTTGTTTTTTGTTCCTTGTTGTATTGTTGTCCGCCAGCTAGTGAATGATCACTTGACGTCACGCGCTGCATGCCTTTTGGGCAATTGTTTGAGCGTGCCCATTGGTCGGATAAAAATAGAACATGTCACGGGAAGAGGAAACCCCAAGCTTTCGATCGGTGTAACTTTTATGCAAAAATGTTATTTTCGATAAGACATTTTATTTTGAACAGTTTGAACTAAATTTTAACCAGCCTAACATTGCCCCACCCTTTCAAAAAGTACATGGTTTTAAAGAGCATTCAATTTTCTTTTAGATAGAACCATTTTAGTTAAAATTGAGTAAAGGGGCACGCTCATCCAAAGCCATGAAGTGCCGGGGGGTGCCGACGGCCTTAGTCTGAAGGCTCTGGCGGCGGCCAAAATCTCCAATACGGTTGGTATTTTCAACAAATATTTTAAAATAATAACACATCATACACAAGAATAAAAAGCACACCAATAAAACCACAAAAGACAGAAGTACAATTTGGTATGAGTTTTTATTCATAATTTTCATTCAGGAAGAAAAAAAAAGAAAGTTGAAAATGTGAAAAAATTAAAAATTTGAATATTTTTGTAAAAAAAAGCCTTAAAATTTTAAATGTTTTGTAAATTTAGCACTTTTACTTGTTTTCAGAGTAGAGGACATTAAAAACTTGACAATTTGGTATAAAGGGCAACTCAGTAGCATTAAAAATGACAAAGTTATAGCAATTTGAAAAACCTTCAAAATTGATCCTTTTTGGCCAGGCGCTCAAATTCGATGATGTACCATTTTCATTGGACCAGTATGATGTAACTATCACAAACAGAGTTCTGAAAAAAATTGAGCATAATCTCTATGTTACTATTAAGTTGTAATCCAGATTTTGTAGTTATGGTACTGAAAACAACTGTGTACCAGACCTTTGAAATACCCCCATTGTGCGATTTTGTTCCAAGAATCTGTGGAAATAACTTAATTTTTGACCGAGTTTGGAGATTTACAACTTTTTTTGTAAAGCATTTGATGTCAACAAATTTTGTGTGTTTGATTACCAGTATATAAAGATTAAAAATCAGAACTTTGAGATCTCTGTGACTTTATGTTTTTTTGCTGTGTGCGAGTGAAAATGGCACAAAAATGTTGCCGAAAAATCTTCTAAGTCCAAAAATCACATAAAACGTCATAACTTTTTTATTTTTTACCACACAGACTTGTTTCTGGTATCACATTAATCAGGATCAAAAGATCTATCAAACTGTAGCAACAGACAATGTGTAGCATGTATTATTGAAAACCCCTTTGGAATACCTAGTGCGTGTGTATGTGAGTGTGTGGATAATTGGTATTTACAAATACTTGTCATTCATGTATTGTTGTTGTTGTTTTTTCTAATATTTTCTTGTTTGTTGTTGGCGAGATGCAAACAAGCCTGTATTGCGCTTATTCTTTTACAACAATTAAAACAGATTTTTTCGTTCATTCGCTCGTTCTTGCAGCAAAAAATCGATAATGCCTCTTATTTGATCAAGAGAAAGTAGAATACGTCGGGAGAGTTATTTCTTACAGAACCAATGGAAGAGCTCATTATGATGAATTTTTCACCTTTTTTCAATATGATTTTGAATGAATTTAAGTCGGTTTCCTTGGTGTTATATTGTATGGTTTGTGCCTGTGGAAATGGGTATATTGTTGTTGTTGTTTTGTTTTTTTTTTTAAACTGTGTGCTCTGTATTCTCTTTCTATGCACTGTCATATCTCTCTGTGAGTTTAGAAGCTGTTAAGTATGAAGATCTTGCATTTTTTGAGAGTTTCGTGTCTGTGTTTACTTATGTACAAGCATAATTATGAACATGTGCATATTCACTCACATGCATACTCTCACTCATGCACTCATAATGAGTCATATGCAGAGAGTTTCGTGTCTGTGTTTACTTATGTACAAGCATAATTATGAACATGTGCGTATTCACTCACATGCATACTCTCACTCATACACTCATAATGAGTCATATGCACACACACGTATTCACGCATATGCATGCACACAAACACATGCACTCGCGTGCACATAAAATTATACACACACACTCACACATACACAATCTCTCTCTCTCTCTCTCTCTCCCTCTCTCTCTCTCTCTCTCTCTCTCTCTCTCTCTCTCTCTCTCTCTCTCTCTCTCTCTCTCTCTCTCTCAGCTAATATCACATGATGTGGAAAGACACAAAGCAAAACAACACCACACATAATCATCTAAACAAGACATTTTCTGGGATATATCATTATATGTGACCCAACACCACGAAAGGGACATTAAGTATCAAACTGATCGTTCTGAGAAAATTATACTTTTGACAACTTCAGACAATTCTCTTTCTAATGACACAAGAACCATTATTGTATCTTTTTCCGTTCTTGAGTTATGATCATTTGAAGTTAGTAGGGTGAGCGTCAGCCATTTTGAGAAAACACAGTCTAAAGTCTAGCCTAGCTGAAGAAAATGCATTGACATCCTCGTTTTAAAACACTTATAAGACCATTTAGAGACCATAATAAAGATTATCCTTTATAATTACGAAAGATAAGATGTTGGAGAACACACAAATACCCATAACTCAAAATTGACAAAAAAACTGATATTTTTGACTTTCCAAGCCTGTTGTGAGAAACTAGCCCAGCGACTTAACGTCCCTTTCGTGGTGCTGGGTCACATATGTTCAACATTCTCATTTTGTCGCTGTCTTTCATCAGACTCTGACAGCCGAGCGAAAAAGACGGAGGACAGGAAAGAGAGCAAGAAGAAAGAGAAGAAAGGAAAAGGCAAGGGCAAAGGCAAACACTCCAGATCGGTGGAGAAGGACGAAGAAGGTATGGCTCCCCCCCCCCCCCCCCCCCCCCCCCCCCCTGCGTGCGCATCTCGACCCTTCCAACGGAAGTGTCGCCATCTTAGTCCTTATTTGTGTGTAAACAGCATCGATCTGGCATTTTTTCAAACAAAGTTACTGACTAAGATGGCGGTCTCCCATAATATGGCGGCTTGTGCACCTTGTGGCCGGATATGATGACACGTGGGTACAAGCCATTGCACAGTTGTTGTTTTTTAAGACCACCCGTGCTTGACTTGACTTTACTTGACTTCAGGGTGGAGTGGAGTTTCAAGGGGAAAGGTTGTCATTTACGCTTTGTTTTATAATAATAATAATAATAATAATATATATAATATATATATAATAATAATTAGCATTTATAGCACCTAATCTTAAAAAAGCCCTAAGCGCTTACAATAATAAAATGAATAAACCAGCAAGCAATATATAATAAATAAACAACAAAAATATATTATATGCGTGCGTGCGCGCACACACTAAACGCACACAGACACACCCGCACACTAAACACATACACACACACACACACACACGAACACCATACACGCACAAACACACACGCATGCACACAAACACACGATGGAATTGGAAGGGGCACAGTACTTTGAAAAGAAATATAGCAGGCTATGATTTGAAAAGAGTAGTTTTGAGAGAAGACTTAAATGAAGAAAGGGAGTTGGCAGAACGGAGAGGTAAAGGGAGTTTATTCCAAGTGGAGGGGGCCTGGAAAGAGAAGGAGCGTTCGCCAAGGGTCCTGGTGCGGTAACGAGGGATCTGGAGGAGAGAAGTGTCAGAAGAGGAGCGTAACTGTCTAAGAGGATGTGTAAAGGTTCAGAAGATCAGCGAGATAAGAAGGAGCCAGACCATTCAGGGATTTGCAATAGAGCAGAGAGAGCAGTATTTTTCAGACTATAAGGCACACCTTATTATAAAGTGCAGGGCAATTTTCAAGAAAAAATCTGAAAAAAAATTAAAGTAAAAGGCATGACCCCTCATTTATAAGGCGATACACTCCTCGCAAAAGAAAGTCAAAGTTTGAAGCCTGTACACGCTTACCGACCGCCATTACTGCTGTCATAAACGAGAGTTGGCTCCCTTCTCAAATAATCGAACTTCCGTTTTTTGCGACTTCCAGTTGTTGTGTTTGGACTTTTCTTCACGAAAACTGGTAGAATTATGGCATTTTAAGCTCTACAACGATGCTTTTTACATCCAATGAAGGGTTATGGCATCTGTTGGATGGTATCTCGGATGATAATAGGGATTTTGAAGCATTTTCAACGTGAGTATTCGTCGTGTCGGCGACTCATTACCACTTTCGATGTTGTGACTCACAGTAGACTGTACTGAGTACGGCAATCGTTGCCTCTCTTCTCACGATTTTGTTCACTAATAGGGCGCCCTCGTTTATTAGGCGCATAGGTCGAAAGTCAAAGAAATCGCCTTATAATCCGAAAATTACGGTAGTCAGAAAGATAGTAGATGACAGTAAGTAAAAGGAAAAGGCAGAATCAAAGAGAGTGGCAGATTAGAGGAAGTTGCAAGCACAGAACTTCCAGAAGGTGGGGGAAACTATTTTTACGAATCCCCTCGGGGAGAGACTCGTGCAGGGGGCGGGGGGCGTCCAGCTCCCTGTATGGAGGCACGAGGCATCCCATCCACCCACTGCCCCGACTAGGGACTATACAGTTGAACCTCCCTTATAAGACCTTCAAAAATCATCCAAAATGAGGTCTTACAAGAGAGGGGTCTTATAGGGAGGTAATTTTAATACTTACAAAGAAGGGCAATGTCTTAGAAAAATAGGTCTTAGTATGGGAGGGAGTCTTATAATGGGAGTTCTTATAAGGGAGGTTCCACTGTATTTGTATGGCTTGCCGTCTTGTTTCTTTGTGTGGTTGCGCAGAAGGGGACCTGTTTGGTCAGAGCGTGCGCCCGGAGGAGGACGACCTGTTTGGGAAACCAGGGGGTCTGTTCTCCAGCAGCAAGGGACTGTTCGATGATGACGACAACGACGACGATGCCGTGAGTGACAACTTGGATGGACAGCTTGTGTATCAGAAATATAAACATTTTGTATATAATGCTGTTTAGCTCATTCTGCTCTGCACCCGACAATTTGTCAGACGTCCTAGTGCAGCTACCAGCGCCTGCACAATTTGTCGGGCACCCTAGTGCAGCTACCATCAATTTGTCGGGCAGCGACCTCCCTTAGGGACTTTCCTTATCAATCTAGAAACTATTGACCCTTTCGCCAGCCAGCAGACATTTTTTAGCCAGACGATAATTCTTCCGCCTTTCCCATAAAACTTACCTGGGTAAAGAAACGTTGGCTTCTGCATTACTGTCAACCCCCCTATGACACGTATCAAATAAGGCCTTTCAACCCCCCTATCCGAGACACGTATCAAATAAGGCCTTTTCTTTACCGCCCAGAATTAACGCTTTTAAACAAGATCTTTGGATAGCAGATCCTTATTTCCTGCCTTTTAGTGGCATGGGTTTTAAATCAGTTTTTGTTTCAGGCATGGGTGACAGTTTTTGTTTCGGCGGCGAAAGGGTTAATGACTACAATACGTTTATTCTGAAGCTGTTTGCGTCAGAATGATCGCTAAACTCGTGGCGCGATTTTGAATGATTTGCAAGCACTTCAGTGTCGTACTTTTGTGTGTTTTTGTAATAAAGCTAGCACCTCTCTCTCTCAGAACCTGCAGGCTGAGTGCAGCCCGCAAGGCAAATGGGCAGCGCGCTAAGGGTTAAAGCATCCATTGTTACTGTGTAAACTTTGCAATAAAAGAGCGTGTGTTGATTGTTAAGTCTCCCCCGTGGGGATACCGGGGGGTCTTTCGTACAAATAGTTCCCCCACCTTCTGGAAGTTCTGTGCTTATAACATCCTCTAATCTGTCACTCTCTGTGACTCTGCCTTTTCCCTTTGCTTATTGTCTGTCATCTGCTATCTTTCTATCTTACTGGTCCATTCTCCTGCCTTTTTTTTTATATAAATTCTTACAAAGATTTCTTCAGCCGAGGTCGGGCCTAACTATGTCTTAGTTAGGCGCATAATGCAGCATGATGCATCTACGCTCATATGACAGGAAACTGTCTGAGCGAACGAAAGAAGAAGAAGATTGTTTAGAAAGTGTAGTGATGACAAAATATCTTTAAAACAATATTTTAAGATGGTATGGTTATTCGTTTGTACTATTATTGGTGGCGATAATTGTTGTTTGTGTTGTGCGTAGGGGGGTCTGTTTGACGACACACCAAGCACTACGAAGAAATCCAAGGCTGCCGCTGCACCACAGAGCTCGGAACACTTGGATAGCCATGGTATGTGTGTGTTCTCTGTGTGTGTTTGTGTGTGTGTGTTTGTATCTGTATGCATGTGTGTGTGCGTGCGTGCGTGCATGCGCTTTCACATCATCAACCCTTTCACCGCCAATGTCACATTTTTGCACCACAAAGGTTTAATACCCAAGTCACTAAAACACATCAAACCTGGGCCTGTTATTCAAAGAGCCTATTTTCTTAATTTTGGGAGGTAAGGACTGGCCTTACTGTATGCATGTCACAGAGGAATTCCCAATATTGCATATGATTTTTTTTCTCCACCCAGATAAGTATGATGGGATTTTTTGCTGAAAAATGGCTGGCGGCGAAAGGGTTAACGTTTGTTGTGTTCTTGTCTTCAATCAATCAATCAATCAAAATATTTATTGTCTTTAAAACATAAAGAAATTCTGTGTCTGGCATGCACATAAAACACATATACAAATACAAATAGAGACAATAAGACAATATACAGTAAATACATCATACAAATTAAATTACAATACAATATAACACACACACACACACACACACACACACACACACACACACACACACTTTGTAGCAGTCAGCAAAATAAGGGAAAAGGGTTTCAGGCATGACATTTTTCAATCAGCCTTTAGGTTGATTTCAGGCTTTTTTATGGCCCCGGAGGCCATTTTTGAAATTAAGAAAAAAGAGACCAACTGAGTGTACAAATAATTCTTATGAGCGAATAAAAATGAATTAAATATATCAATTCTAGTCCTAATGCTGTTTTTAAAGCTTAAATTACAAAACAAAAAAGCTTCAACTTTAGGGTACCTCAGCCTTTTGTCAGACGTCTTTACAGACCTGTTTAGTCTACTATTTTCGAGTAGTATTTTACTCAATTTGGACCTCTACTACTCTTCAAAATTGAAAATAATGCTCTTTAATTCTTGATTGCTACTCATTTTCAGTGGTGGTTCTAATGAATAGGACTACACATGTCACACCAAAACTACTCGTGTCAGCTATCCAGACTACTCAAGACTTGTGTTGGGGGTAACTTGGGGGCCGTTTCACAAGGGATAACGTTACGTTGCGCTCACTCAAATCAGCGAAAACGGTCTAAGAAACACCCTTCGTTTGCCGATAGTTCGCGTTGCGTTTTGTTCTTGCCAAACACCGAGCAAGTGGCGAACTATGCGGAACTAGTAGGGGGTGAATACATTTCTTGTTGTTGATTGGTCCATTACAGTTTGCTTAAAATAATTTTTTTTTTTTGACCAGTCAGACAAGAACAAGAACAGACAAGAACGTTTTCTAAAGTGTTTCTTAGGCCCCCTTTTGGCGTAAGCGTTATTCGCGCGGCAGACCGTTATCTAGAGAAACTCGACCCAGGTCTGTCTTTAGCCTAAATGATAATAATTTGTCAACTAACATTGAGGCTGCACCTAACATAAATATATTCAAAAATCTTCTGGACAAAGACACAATGATGTCAAATTTTTATAATACTTTCGATGAATAATAAAAAAAATAAAGTCCTTTCCATATTTTTGCTAAATTTTACAGTTTAGCTGTAGAAAGCAAGCCACCTTGAAACAACTCAAAGTCACAAACGAGAAAGGGCGTAAAAGGGCCGCGAGGCCCACTTCTAGCCCTAATTACTACTACTACTACTACTAGATGATAATTTCTCAGTCCCATGCCAATCAGACAAGAGCTTGTAATATTCTTCTGCAAACGTTGTCTAAAGTGTTTCTTAGGCCCCGTTTGGCGTAAGTGTTATTCGCGCGGCGACCGAAAACTCGACCCAGGTCTGTCTTTAACCTAAATGATAGTAGATGATAATTTCTCAATCCCATGCCTGGCTGTGTGCGCAGGCGAAGGCAGCAGGCCTCGCACGGCCAGTGGGAAGAAAGTCCCCAAAGGAGCCGTCTCCATATTCGGAGGTGAGAACGTTTGAATATATGCATGTGTCTTTCTATTCTTTTTCCTTCCTTTTTTGTACGAAGTATTTTCAACCTTGATATTTTCAACTGTGTCTTTCTATTCTTTTTCCTTTCTTTTTCGTATGAAGTATTTTTATACAACAAACAAACAACTACACGACAAGTGTAAAGTGACGTTATTTTATTCACAAGAGACAAAGCAAAACTACTGGATATTTCGGCGAATGCGCCTTTATCAACACAGACAAACAAGAAAACAGCAAATAGCAAAAGGAGCAAAAAACAGGATCAAAATAAAACGCATTGGACTGTAGAGGGGAAGTATTGGTTTTTTTATTTTGATCTTGTTGGTTTTTTGCTCCTTTTGTTGCCTGCTTTTTGCTCCTTTTGCTATATTTGCTGTTTTCTTGTTTGTCTGTGTTGATAAAGGCGCATTCGCATTCGCCGAAATATCCAGTAGTTTTGTTGTGTCTCTTGTGAATAAAATAACGTCACTTTACGCTTGTCGTGTAGTTGTTTGTTTGTTGCATGTTCCAGTGACGTTGCAGTCTGCTTCAGTTGTTGGAAGTATTTTCAACCTTGATCTGTTTGTCGTATCTTCTTCTTGTTCTTCTGCGTTCCCAGGCCATATGGCCATAATGGGTAAGGTACGTGTGTGTCCGGTTTTCAGTCTTCACTGGGTCTCCTCGTTGCATACGGCCGACGCATTCCGATTTCGGAGGTGTGTTGGTTTAATCTTTACTTCAAACTGAAGTTGTAATAGTAAATTGCTGTTCTGGGCATATTTGTCTCTACTTTTATGTATTCTGCCAATATCCAAAATCTTAAACCAAAATATGAATGATTTCTTTCTGTATTTACCTTATTTTACTGAAAGAAAAACACTCCGAAATTGTTCAGACCTAAGGTGCACCCCCCCCCCCCCCTAATTTTATACAAAATTCAGATTTTGTTATTAATTTTCTTACTATATTATTAGTCATATTATAATGCAGGGTCTCAGTCTGGGAAAAAAAGTATTGCCTCATAATCCGAAAAATACGGTAAATATTAAAAAAAGCAGATCAATAGAAACAAACATCGTTTTTCTGTCTACGATGATTTATTTGTGCGTGTGTTTCTCTTTTGCGTGTGTGTCTGCTGTGCGTGTGTGTGAGTGTTTCAATGCTGATTGTAAAGCGCTTTGTGTTCGATAAAAAGCACGATATAAATATCCGTTTATTATTATTCACGTCGTCGATGAGACACGATAGCGACGCCAGCAGCAACAAACCCACAGAGAGAACGGAGACAGACCATTGTAGAAGTGTAAAATACAAAACATTTTGATAACAAGTCTCAAGTACCATAAAATGTGGACTGTAAGGCGCACCTGTATGTTATCCGCATCCCTTGAATTTTAATAATATTAGGCATTCATTCATATATAAGCCGTAGCAGTTTATAAGCCGCACACAAAATTACACACACCAAATAGCTCACTAAGTTTAAGGAAAAAAACCTATAATATTAGAAATAATTGCAATTCAACAGGAGTATATAATAATCTGAAACATTTTAGAGATTTTAAACTATTAAAGACCCACCACGTCCCATGTCAAAATCATGGTTTTCATGTGTTTTCCCTCTTATAGCCCCCCCCCCCCCCCCACTTCCCTGCGTGTCCCGCCTGGGTTGGGGGGACAGGGGTCCAATAGCCACAGCTAAGTGAAGGAGTGACCCTTGTATACTGGGCAGTGTGGTAGGGTTCAATAGCCACAGCTAAGTGAAGAAGGTTCCCCCCACTGCCCGAAGCCCCCTCCCCCGGTGTGGACCTCTGTATTCCTAATTATTTTACAAACTTGCTTGTAATGGAATGTCTAGTTTTCATTTCCCCCATTTCCCTGTGTGTCCCGTCTGGGTTGGGGGGACAGGGGTCTGATAGCCACAGCTAAGCGAAGGAATGACCCCTGTATACTGGGCAGTGTGGTAGGGTTCAATAGCCACAGCTAAGCGAAGAAGGTTCCCCCCACTGCCCGAAGCCCCCTCCCCCGGCGTGGACCCCAGCATTCCCAATTAATTTACAAGCTTGATTGTAATCACTAATGATCAATTTGATTCCTATCCATATCTACCGCCCAATACCCACCCACCCCCTCCTTCCCATAACCCCCTCCCCACCCCTCCCTTCCAAACACTCCAATGTATACCATTGCTTATTTTGCATTCCTCTAGTCCCAGTGTGTGGTTGTGTGTGAGAGTGAGAGAGAGAGTGTGTGTATGTGTTTGTGTGTGCATGTGAGAGGGGTTTGTTGCACTTGTCTTTGACCACTTGCGCAGGTTTTTTTTTTTTTTCTCCCAGAGAGTTTTTTCCCCCTTAATCCTTTATTCCTTTAAATTTGTTTACATTTTTCATGTCTTAGACAAGTGTGTCTGACTAGGTTTTTTTTCTCGGAGAACTTCCGTTTCCCCCCTCACCCCTCGGTGCCAGGGTGGGGCAACCCACTTTGGGGTCAGACATGGGTTTGATGCGCTAGGCGGCGAACCCCCCCCCCCCCCCTCTATTTCTATTTCCATCCCCCCCCCCCCCCCTTCTCTCTCTGTCCTTTTCATTTTTCAATTGAAATGTAATGTCAACTTTTGCTACATGTGTTCACTTTAGCACGAGATTTGTTCTCTTCACCAAACCTCCCCCTCCCCACCCCTTAAACACAACTGACCCTTATTTCCAACTTCTACCATCTGTGATTGCGTACTCACTGTCCCCAACCTCTCTCACTTCAATCCCCCCCCCCCCCCCCCCCTTGATTTGTGTTCACAGCCTTGCTCTTTGGTTTCAACTTTGTTGTATCATTTACACGTTGGACTGTAGAGGGGAAGTATTGTTTTTATTTTGATCTTGATGTGTGTGTTTTTATTTTTTGCTCCTTCTGTTGCCTACTTTTTGCTCCTTTTGCTATATTTGATGTTTGCTGTTTAATTGCTTGTCTGTGTTGATAAAGGCGCATTCGCCGAAATATCCAGTAGTTTTGTTTTGTCTCTTGTGAATAAAATAACGTCACTTTGCACTTGTCGTGTAGTTGTTTGTTTGCTGTATGTTCCAGTGACGTTGCAGTCTGTTTCATTTTTTTTTTTTTTTTTTTTCTCTTATAGCTGGTAAGAAATCTTAAGAAATCTTCCTGGCATAAGAGGGAATGTGACACGTGACGTGGGGGGTCTTTAAGAGTGAAAACCAAGCTTGAGAGCTACAATGAAGATCAAAATAGGCTGGAAAATGTGTCTGGAAGCAGATTTTATGGTACTAATAAATGTGGAAGGGGAAAATCCACAGACAAGCCGCATCAGTATATAAGCCGCATGGGCCAAAGTTGAGGGGAAAAGTAGCGGCTTATAGTCCATATTTTATGGTAACAGCGTTTTTCTTTCTGTTCAGGAGGAGACGACGATTTATTCACATCTTCGGTGAGACACGACAGCGACGCCAGCAGCCACAAACCCAGAGAGAGAAGGGGGACTGGCAGCTCCTCGGGGTCTTTCTCTGCAGCAACGCCGCCCAGTAAAACCGCCGACAAAAAGCCCATCAGTGGTGGTGGTGGTGGTGTCGGTGGTTTGTTTGACGACAATGACGAGGATGAAGACGACCTGTTCAGCTCACAGTCCGCAGCCAAAGCGCCGCCGTCTAAAGGTGAGCATGATGAAAACTGTCGGATGTTGTTGTTGTTGTTCCCTGGCTTAACAACTCCAGGGATCATCCCAACATCCAAAGCGCCGCCGTCTAAAGGTGAGCATGATGAAAACTGTCGGATGTTGTTGTTGTTGTTCCCTGGCTTAACAACTCCAGGGATCATCCCAACATCCAAAGCGCCGCCGTCTAAAGGTGAGCGTGATGAAAACTGTCGGATGTTGTTGTTGTTCCCTGGCTTAACAACTCCAGGGATCATCCCAACATCCAAAGTGCCGCCGTCTAAAGGTGAGCATGATGAAAACTGTCGGATGTTGTTGTTGTTCCCTGGCTTAACAACTCCAGGGATCATCCCAACATCCAAAGCGCCGCCGTCTAAAGGTGTGCGTGATGAAAACTGTCGGATGTTGTTGTTGTTCCCTGGCTTAACAACTCCAGGGATCATCCCAACATCCAAAGCGCCGCCGTCTAAAGGTGAGCGTGATGAAAACTGTCGGATGTTGTTGTTGTTCCCTGGCTTAACAACTCCAGGGATCATCCCAACATCCAAAGCGCCGCCGTCTAAAGGTGAGCGTGATGAAAACTGTCGGATGTTGTTGTTGTTCCCTGGCTTAACAACTCCAGGGATCATCCCAACATCCAAAGCGCCGCCGTCTAAAGGTGAGCGTGATGAAAACTGTCGGATGTTGTTGTTGTTCCCTGGCTTAACAACTCCAGGGATCATCCCAACATCCAAAGCGCCGCCGTCTAAAGGTGAGCGTGATGAAAACTGTCGGATGTTGTTGTTGTTCCCTGGCTTAACAACTCCAGGGATCATCCCAACATCCAAAGCGCCGCCGTCTAAAGGTGAGCGTGATGAAAACTGTCGGATGTTGTTGTTGTTCCCTGGCTTAACAACTCCAGGGATCATCCCAACAGCCAAAGCGCTTGAACACTTTGGTATAAATGCACCAGCTAGGGATGAGAAGAGTACGTGTGTGACCGTTTTTGATTACTCCGCCACATGGGCAGCCACACTCCGACTTCGGAGGATTTTAGACTAATGATGTTATGCCAAGAGCTTGTCATGGCTTACGACAATCCCCGCACTATCATGCAGAACATAACAACATTTTGATGTAGCCTTGCCGTTCTAGCTTATGTCAACTGGTCTGACACAGCCTCATGCCAAGGCGGAAAACTGTGAGATGAATTTTTTTTTTTTTAAATTCATTTCATTTTCTTTCTTTTTTTCCCCCCTTTTTCGGTTTTTGTTTTTTGGGTGATTTTTTTTTTTTTAATTGACATGATGATGATGATGATGATGATGATGATGATAATGAGTCCTGATGAAGATGATGCTGTGGGGTCCATTATGGATTGAAACACCGTGACAGGGCTGTCCTCCACGCTCCCTATCAAATGTATCCTGGTCTGTCAACCAGGCCGGGCACAGCCTGTTTCACAGTGGCTCTTTAGTTTTCCCTGTGGCCTTACCCCATACTAACTGATAAACCCCCGCCCTTCGCTTCAGTCAACAATCAGTTACCAGCAGCTGATAAGGTAACAACAGCCCGCCTACTGTTAATGGTTAACTTAGGACGATACTTTGACCGCCAGGGGGCAGTAAAACCTGTAGGGGCTTAGCGCGTGATATTCTTAGTTGGGCGTAGTGAGAGAGAGAGAGAGAGGAGCAACTCATCTCCCTCTCTCTCTCTCTCTCACTACACCCCAACTAAGAATATCACGCGCTAAGCCCCTACTGGTTTGATTGCCCCCTGGCGGTAAAATGCACGTCCTAAGTTGCTCATTGAGCTGTACTCCGCGCTTAACTCCCCTGTTTGTGAAGCCCGTGGGAAACAGGAGATTGACAAGTCACATGAGGGGCTACAGATCACGCTTACCTCCCCTGTTTGTGAAGCCCGTGGGAAACAGGAGATTGACAAGTCACATGAGGGGCTACAGATCACGCTTAGCTCCCCTGTTTGTAAAGCCTGTGGGAAACAGGAGATTGACAAGTCACATGAGGGGCTACAGATCACGCTTACCTCCCCTGTTTGTGAAGCCCGTGGGAAACAGGAGATTGACAAGTCACATGAGGGGCTACAGATCACGCTTAGCTCCCCTGTTTGTAAAGCCTGTGGGAAACAGGAGATTGACAAGTCACATGAGGGGCTACAGATCACGCTTACCTCCCCTGTTTGTGAAGCCTGTGGGAAACAGGAGATTGACAAGTCACATGAGGGGCTACAGATCACGCTTACCTCCCCTGTTTGTGAAGGCTGTGGGAAACAGGAGATTGACAAGTCACATGAGGGGCTACAGATCACGCTTACCTCCCCTGTTTGTGAAGGCTGTGGGAAACAGGAGATTGACAAGTCACATGAGGGGCTACAGATCACGCTTACCTCCCCTGTTTGTGAAGCCCGTGGGAAACAGGAGATTGACAAGTCACATGAGGGGCTACAGATCACGCTTACCTCCCCTGTTTGTGAAGCCTGTGGGAAACAGGAGA
>CM065706.1:35119977-35132477 GCA_017654935.2 Phymorhynchus buccinoides | reverse complement strand
AGGCAGGGAGAGAGAGAGAGAGAAGGAATGAGAAAGAATGTGGAGAGGAGGTGGAGGAGAAAAGACATAGAAGGGGTTAGTCGAGAGAGAGAGAGGGAAAGAGAGAGAGAGAGAGAGTAGAAATAAAATGTGTGTGGCTTCTGCTGCTATGCAGAAACCAACTTAGCCTAGAAGAAACTCCCCACTGCTGCTTTGCTGGAGAAAAAAAATAATAGAGGGAAAGAGAAAAAGGTGAGGGGGGGGGGGAAGAAAGAGAGGGGGGAGGAGAAAGTGTGTGTAATGAACAGAGAGAGAGAGAGAGTGATGGGGGGGAGGGAGTGTGTGTGTGTGTGTGAACGAAATGAAAAGAAACAAAAATAATTTTTTTTAGGGAACACGAGATAAGCATACATGTGAGAGTGAGGGAGAGAGAGAGAGAGTGTGTGAGAGAGAGAATGAGAGAGTGTGTGTGTGTGAGAGAGAATGAGAGTGTGTGTGTGTGTGTGTGAGAGAGACTAAGAGAGTGTGTGAGAGAGAATGAGAGAGTGTGTGTGTGAGAGAGAGAGAATGAGAGTGTGTGTGTGTGTGTGTGTGTGTGTGTGTGTGTGAGAGAGAATGAGTGTGTGTGAGAGAATGAGAGAGTGTGTGTGTGAGAGAGAGTGTGTGTGTGAGAGAGAGAGAGAGGGGTAGAGAGAAAGAGACCGGACACCAAGCTAGCTAGAAAGAAACCCCCGCTGTGGCTCCCGAGCCAAAAAAATAAATCTAAACTTGTCTGAATAAATAAATAATCCAATTCAATCCAATCCAATCCAATATGTGACCCGATTTCACGAACCGGGTCTTAACTCGCAAACAACGATTGTGGTAGAGGCCCGAATAAGGTTCAATGGGTCAAAAGTATGGATTTTGAGTTTTCACTTAAAATGGATTCTGCCACCATTAAACTTCAACTTCATGCATTGGACTAAGTGAAATTCAAATTGTAAATGCATTAAAACACATTTTAAATGACATACCCCATGGAAATTATCCTATTTTAATCGCCCGTAAAGACTAAATGTTTGATTGAAAACTGTAAACTGAAACCCTGATCGGGCCCCATCATGTTATATATCTATGGAAAGCTTGTGACCTTAACCTGCTTCTGCTCGCGTGCTCGTTTTGAAATCTAACCAATCAGAAGCATGGTACTGCAAAAGTTAGGCGTAAACACAGAGTAAGAAAGTTGAAAACTTCGACCAATGAGAGGTTAGGATAGACTCAGTCTCTAGTTACCGAAAGGCAACGCGCAACGGGATTGGTCGAGAGGGAAACAACTTGCTGCTTGCAGTTTCGAAGCAACACTGATATGATGCAGACGTTCTCTTTCGAAAGATTGACTTTTTTGCTCAATTCTCGGCCATTTACAACCCTACCAGCTGCAGATCAAGGAGAACTTGGAGCATTGTTAGCAAAATATTTTAACTCGACCGATTCCGACGATGAAAACGAAACTGACCGTGACGATGACTGCCTCAAAACTGACTCGGCGACTGCTACACTAGTCAGTGACTAGCGCTAGGCCTAGAATGGGTCAAAAATCTTTGAACCCCGTTTTCTCGAAATAGCCATCTGCTGGGTTACCCTCTTTAACACCCCATAACTTCCTCATCTTTTTGAGTAGAGCAATAAATCATATATCAAAAGAAAGGTAAGTGTCTGCAGATTATGTAAATGCTAATATATCAAAACCTGCCATTTTCACCTTAAGACCCACTTTGTGGTGATGGGTCACATATGCTTTGTTATCTCAAGATAGAGACTTTCATCGTCAGGTGCGACAGCATCACGGAAGAAACGACATTACTGAAAAACATCAAAGCGTTTCAAATGCAATTATAGAAACCTGGGCCTGTATTCACGTTGAGATAGCATGAGACTTAGCATGATGCTAACTTAGAAGCTCTTCCAATGTCCTATAGGATTTAATAGGACTTTTGGAAGAGCTTCTAAGTTAGCATCATGCTAAGTCTCATGCTATCTCGACATGAATACAGGCCCAGAATACTAACTCTAAAGTTCATGACTAAGCACACAGAGAAGCGCACACATAAATATGCAAGTGTTCGCACATGTGCGCGAAACTACACATTTTGTCTTATGTCGTGTTACAGATGCCGGCGGGTGCGGTGTCCATGTTTGGAGGGGGAGGCAACCCTCTGCTGGCAGCGCTGAAAAAACAGCAACCTGACTCAGACAGTGAGGTGAGGCCAGTGAGTGAATCAGAATCAGAATCAGAATCAAAGTTTATTGTCCTTTAAAACCAATACAAGGTTTTATATGACACTGATAAAATAACAATAACGTAATAATAACAATTTATAAAGTTCAGTTACGGAACTTTTTTTGTTTTGTTTTTTTGTTGCTAAATACTTCTGGGGGGTTTTCCCCTTCTTTCTTTGTGCTAGATGCGGTACTGTTTCAGGTAATTGAGGCTATTGATTGAGACAACTGTGTATATATTTTGCAAGCTCACTTACAAGGGCGTCATTTGTAATTAATTTGCTAGGTGTAACATTATGTATATCGTATTTTTCTTCAACAAGTTTTATAAATTGTGTTCTTATTTCCGTATGCTTTGTACAAATGTCTAAAAAATGAGTTTCATCTTCTACTTCATTGCATTGTAAACATAGCCTTTTCTCTCTAGGCATATTAGAATGTCTACCTTTTTCTATTTTAAGCTCATGGCATGAAGTTCTTAGTTTGCATAACATCTGTTTTTTGGTTAAAGTGTATTAAAGGATTTGTCAAATATGGTTCAGTTCTTTATTCATTTGTTATCTTGTTATAAAAGTTTAGCTTTGATTTTGTCTCAGATTTTCTTTTTCTCCAAAATGAAATATATTCTTCTTTTAGTTTATTTTGTATTACATGACATAATTTATTTATGTTAAACGTGTGTTGTTGAGTGTGTGTGTGTGTGTGTGAGTGAGTGAGTGTCTGTGTGTATATGTGTGTGTGTGTACTGTGTGTGTGTGTGTGTGTCACTGTGTGTGTGTGTGTGTGTGTGAGTGAGTGTCTGTGTGTATATTATATATGTGTGTGTGTTACTGTGTGAGTGTGTGTATCACTGTGTGTGAGTGTGTGTGTGTATATATGGTATCACTGTGTGTGTGTGTGTGTATATGTGTGTGAGTGTGTGTGTGTATATGTGTGTGTGTGTGTGTATATATATATATTATATATGTGTGTGTGACCGTGTGTGTGTGTGACCGTGTATCAGCACTGAAAAAATAGCAACCTGGCTCAGACAGTGAGGTGAGGCCAGTGTGTGTGTGTGTGTGTGTCACTGTGTGTGTGTATGTGTGTGTGTGTGTGTGTGAGACCATGTGTGTGGGTGTGTGTAGGTGTGTGTGACCGTGGGGGGGGGGGGGGGGGGGGGGGATGGGGGGGAGGCCATGTGTGTGTGTGTGACCGTGACCGTGTGAGACCATGTGTGTGTGACCGTGTATCAGCACCAAAAAAAACAGCGACCAGGATCAGACAGTGAGGTAAGGCCATTGTGTGTGTGTGTGCATAGGTGCAACATTTCCTGGTATACAAGGATTTCCTGTTTTTGAATTTTGCCAGGAAAAGAAGTTCCTTTTTTTTAAAGTTGTCAAACAAGATACATGTGTGTCTACTGTATTTTTTCAAACATTTTAACCCTTTCGTCGCCAGCCATTTTTCAGCTCAAAATTTAACTGGGTAAATGCAAAAAATATCTGCAATATTGGGAATTCCTGTATGACATGTCTAACATTAGGCCTATCCTTACGTCCCAAAATGAAGAAAATAGGGTCTTCAGATAACAGGCCCTGATTTGATGCCTTTTAGTGACATGGGTATTAAACCACTGTGGTGCAAAAATGCGACATTGGCGGTGAAAGGGTTAAAATAAGCGGTGAAAGGGTGGAAAAAGCAAACTAAAATACCTTCATAAATCAATTTTTGCTTCAGCTGCAGGGGGACATTACCCCATGGACCCCAGCCTTTCAGGGTTTTTTCATTTTGTGTAGTTGCACCCCTGTGTGTGTGACCATGTGTGTGTGTGTGTGTGTGACCATGTGTGTGTGTGTGTGCATGTGTGACCATGTGTGTGTGTGCATGTGTGACCATGTGTGTGTGTGTGTGTGTGACCATGTGTGTGTGTGTGTGCACGCATGTGTGGATGGGGAGGGGGGGTTGGGGCAGCGCTAAAAAAACAGGGACCTGACTCAGACACTGAGGTGAGGCCATTCTGTGTATATATTTTAGTATTTGGTATTTTAATATAACTAGCAATCGCCCCGTGGCAGTTAATTCCTGTGGCAGTTTGAACCCCATGGCAGTATTGAACAATACTGGAGGCAATGCCCGGAGGCAGTGCTAAACCAGTAAAGTCCCGATTTTTTAATAATACAGATACGTGTAGTGTCATCCCCTTGTAATCTCCACTGCCCCCCCCCCCCCACCATCCCACACACACACACACACACACACACACACACACACACACACACACACACACACACACACACACACATAAGTGCTTGTAACTTCCTCTAATCTGCCACTCTCTTTGACTCCGCCTTTTCCCTTTGCTTTCTGTCATCTACTATCTTTCTGACTTATTAGCCCATTCTCCTGCCTTTAAAAAAAAAAAATCTTCCAAATAATTTTCTCCTTTGAGCTCCTCCGAAATTCGTGAATGTGTCAGCTGTACGCAGCGGGGAGACCAATGAAAGCTGAAAACCGGACACATACGTACCTTACCCATTATGGCCATATGGCCTGGGAGTGCAGAAGGAGAAGAAGAAGAAGACATATGTGAGCCAACACCACAAAAGGGACATTAAGTCGCTGGGCGAGTTTCTCACAACAGGCTTGCAAAGTCAACATTTTTATTTTGTGTCAATTTTGAGTTATGGGTACATTTTTGTTCTCTAACATCTTATCTTTCATATGTATAAAGGATAATCTTTAATACGGTCTGCAAATGGTCTTACAAGTGCGCATGTTTGTGTGTAGGAGGAGGAAGAAGGTGATGATGAGCATCGCAGCATTGAAGAGAGATCCTCGCGCAGCAGCAGCGTCCGATCCTCAGCCAGCTCCTCCAATGTCAAGGTCAATCCCGCGACCTCCAAGGGCACAGCACCTCCCAAGGTCGCGGCGACCCCCGCCCCTGTCAAGTCGTCTTCCGCGGCTGTGTCCAAAGTCGGGAGTCTGTTCGACGATGATGACGACGATCTGTTTTCCTCGACTGGGTAAGAGAAAGAAAGAAATTGTCTGTGTTTTGACGTGTTTTGTCTATGTTTCTGCGTTGCTATGTGCATGTGTCTTTGTTTGTGTGTGTGTCTATCGTTGTACAGTGGAACTTCCCTTATAAGACCCCCCCCCCCCCATTATAAGACTCCCTCCCTCTTAAAATTACTTCCCTTATACAACTCCCTCCCATTTAAGACCTAATTTTGGGGCAATAGGTGGATGCCTCGTGATACTTTTTTTCTCCAAGATTGAGGCCCCTGTGCCTTATAATATAATAATAGTAATAATAATAAATAACATTTATACAGCGCCCTTTCTCTCTTGAGCTCACGGTGCTTCACAATTATTTAAATGAATACATAAATCATAAATAAGCTACTACAATATCAACTATCACAAACATTCACACAGCCACAACACACGCACGCACACACCACACCCACATACGCGCGCACACCCACCCACCCACAATGTGGGGGACATCATTTTAAGGCAGGAAACAGGACAAGGAAGAAATCAGAGGTATTGCCGGAAGAGGTGAGTTTTAAGAGCGGTTTTGAAAGACTGGAAAGATTTAGCAGAACGAAGTTCATATGGTAGGGTGTTCCAGACAGAAGGGGCGCTGAAAGAAAATGAACATTCACCATTTGTCTTAGTGTTAGTACGAGGAATAGAAAGGATAAGTTTGTCAGAAGAGGAACGGAGAGACCTGGAGGGTGAGTACAGGTGAACGAGATCAGAGAGGTAGGCAGGACCAGATGAATGGACAGCATTGAAACAGAGGCAAGCAATTTTATACAATATGACTAATAAAATACAGTGGAACCTCTCTTATAAGACCCCCCGTTATAAGATTCCATCCCACTTAGACCCAGTATGTCACGTGTCAAAATCACGGTTTTCATGTGTTTTCCCTCTTATAGTTGGTAAGAAATCTTATTTTGACCAAGTGTTGCTCCCATACAAATTGCCTCTTGCACGAAAACGAGACATCACTTTAAAGAGCAGCCTCGATCGTATACGAGGAAAGTCTGAATGTGGGCCACACCGACCCAGAAAAAAACAAGGGACTTAATCCAGCCGGCTCAGTGGGTCTTTAAGACCTACTTCTCTGAGACATTGCCCTTCTTTGTAAGTATTAAAATTACCTCCCTTATACAACTCCCTCCCACTTAAGACCTACTTCTCTGAGACGTTGCCCTTCTTTGTAAGTATTAAAATTACCTCCCTTATAAGACTCCCTCCCACTTAAGACCTACTTCTCTGAGACGTTGCCCTTCTTTGTAAGTATTAAAATTACCTCTCCTTATACAACTCCCTCCCACTTAAGACCTACTTCTCTGAGACATTGCCCTTCTTTGTAAGTATTAAAATTACCTCCCTTATACAACTCCCTTCCACTTAAGACCTACTTCTCTGAGACATTGCCCTTCTTTGTAAGTATTAAAATTACCTCCCTTATACAACTCCCTCCCACTTAAGACCTACTTCTCTGAGACATTGCCCTTCTTTGTAAGTATTAAAATTACCTCCCTTATACAACTCCCTCCCCTCCCACTTAAGACCTACTTCTCTGAGACATTGCCCTTCTTTGTAAGTATTAAAATTACCTCCCTTATACAACTCCCTCCCACTTAAGACCTACTTCTCTGAGACATTGCCCTTCTTTGTAAGTATTAAAATTACCTCCCTTATACAACTCCCTCCCACTTAAGACCTACTTCTCTGAGACATTGCCCTTCTTTGTAAGTATTAAAATTACCTCCCTTATACAACTCCCGGACATCACTGCCTGAGACAAACATCATTACTGGCCTGGGGTTGCCTAGAACAATAATATAACAAACAAGAAACGCAAAACACCAAACTCACCACAACTCACCACAACTCACCACAACTCACCACTGTGAACGATTCAATTCTGACAACATTACTGGTTGATCCAAGTTGCCTAGAAATCATGGTTACTTTTTTTTATTTATATAACAAACAAGAAACGCAACAAAACTCACCACAACTCACCACTGTGAACGATTCAATTCTGACAACATTACTGGTTGATCCAAGTTGCCTAGAAATCATGGTTACTTTTTTTTATTTATATAACAAACAAGAAACGCAACAAAACTCACCACAACTCACCACTGTGAACGATTCAATTCTGACAACATTACTGGTTGATCCAAGTTGCCTAGAAATCATGGTTACTTTTTTTTATTTTTTTTATTGAACTTTTTTTTTTCATTTCCACATTTTTCACAAGGAAGAAAAACAAACAAATAATAGGCAAATATCAAATAAATACATACAGAAGACAAACAAACATATTTACACACATTTGTGCCGTGGAAGTCATTGAAAAATGTTATCACATCTTGAGGTAACAATTTATCATCACTATGTGGAGAAATCGTGGTTACTTGCATTACAATCAGAACCATTAGTCTCCTTATTACTATCACTGCTAATGAAAATACATTGGAGTATTTGCTTAGGCTCGTGTAGGGACGCTTTTTTGCACATGTTTAACCCTTTCAACAACAACAACATACAGTATTTATACGGCGCTGAATCTTGATAGAAATCAAATCAAAGCGCACACACACGTTGGCATTCAAAGCGCATTCAAACACAAACGCAATACAAAGTGAACACACATGGATAACATAAATGGAATATAGCAGAAACAGACCTAATGGCAAGAGAGAGAAGAGAAAGAGAGAGGAGCTTTAATGACGGGGGAACAGGTGGGTTTTGAGGTTAGCTTTGAAAGCAGAGAGAGTCGGTCGCTGACGGAGGGAGAGAGGAAGTTTGTTCCACCGCCAATGTCGCATTTTTGCACCACAATGATTTAACACCCATGTCATTAAAACCCTTGAAATCAGGGTCTGTTATTCAATAATATTGTGTTCCTAAATTAGGGCAGTAAGGATTGACCCCATCCTACATGTGCCACAGAGAAATCCCACAATATTGCAGACAAAATCTTTTCTGTAGCCAAGTAAGTCTAATGGACATTTTTGGCTCAAAGATGGCTGGCGGTGAAAGTGTTAACATTAAAGATTGAAATAGAAGTGCCAAACATAGGTGAAGCGAAAGCTGGAAGAGTGATGTAGTTAAATAACTCGAAAAATTTGGTTTGGACTGAAAAAAACATGGATTTAGATAACTTTTAGACTCAGAAATTGCAGTTCCGAGAATACTCGAAATTAGGCCCTGACTGGCGTGCTCCTGTTCCGAGTATACTCGGAATTAGGCCCTGACTGGCGTGCTCCTGTTCCGAGTATACTCGGAATTAGGCCCTGACTGGCGTGCTCCTGTTCCGAGTATACTCGGAATTAGGCCCTGACTGGCGTGCTCCTGTTCCGAGAATACTCGGAATTAGGCCGTGACTGGCGTGCTCCTGTTCCGAGAATACTCGGAATTAGGCCCTGACTGGCGTGCTCCTGTTCCGAGAATACTCAGAATTCATCCTCAGTGAGTTAAGACCTCATTTTGGGTCAATAGGTGGATGCCTCGTGCCTCCATACAGGGCCCCCGCCCCCTCCATGAGTCACTCCCCGTGGAGATGCCGGGGGGGGGGGGGGGGGGTGTCTTTCGTAAAGATTAGTTTCCCCCACCTTCTTGAAGTTCTGTGCTTGTAACTTCCTCTAATCTGCCACTCTCTTTGACTCTGCCTTTTCCCTTTGCTTTCTGTCATCTACTTTCTATCTGACTTATTGGTCCATTCTCTCCTGCCTTTAAAAAAAAAAATCTTCCAAATAATGTTTCTCCTTTGAGCTCCTCCGAAATCGGAAGGTGTCGGCTGTTCGCAGCGGGGAGACCAGTGAAAACTGAAAACCGGACACGTATGTACCTTACCCATTATGGCCATATGGCCTGGAACTCAGAAAAAGAAGAAGTAAAGATCTCATTTTGGATGATTTTTGAAGGTCTTATAAGGGAGGTTCCATTGTATGTGTTCTCTGTCTTTCTGCTTTATGGTCCATATCTGTCTAACTTGGAATGTCTGTCTAACTGTCTATATTATGTGTTTGTCTGTCTTTCTATATTATGTGTTTGTCTTTCTATATTATGTGTCTGTCTGTCTTTCTATATTATGTGTTTGTCTTTCTATATTATGTGTCTGTCTATCTTTCTATATTATGTGTCTGTCTATCTTTCTATATTATGTGTCTGTCTATCTTTCTATATTATGTGTCTGTCTATCTTTCTATATTATGTGTTTGTCTGTCTTTCTATATTATGTGTCTTTCTATATTATGTGTCTGTCTTTCTATATTATGTGTTATGTGTCTGTCTTTCTATATTATGTGTCTGTCTTTCTATATTATGTGTCTGTATGTGTCTGTCTTTCTATATTATGTCTTGTCTGCTATATTATGTGTTTGGTCTTTCTATATTATGTGTTTGTCTGTCTTTCTATATTATGTGTTCTGTCTTTCTATATTATGTGTCTGTCATTCTATATTATGTGTCTGTCATTCTATATTATGTGTCTGTCTGTCTTTCTATATTATGTGTCTGTCTTTCTATATTATGTGTCTGTCTATATTATGTGTTTGTCTGTCTTTCTATATTATGTGTTTGTCTGTCTTTCTATATTATGTGTCTGTCTGTCTTTCTATATTCTATGTGTCTGTCTTTCTATATTATGTGTCTGTCTTTCTATATTATGTGTCTGTCTATCTTTCTATATTATGTGTCTGTCATTCTATATTATGTGTCTATCATTCTATATTATGTGTCTGTCATTCTATATTATGTGTCTGTCTATCTTTCTATATTATGTGTCTGTCTTTCTATATTATGTGTCTGTCTATCTTTCTATATTATGTGTCTGTCATTCTATATTATGTGTCTGTCTATCTTTCTATATTATGTGTCTGTCATTCTATATTATGTGTCTGTCTATCTTTCTATATTATGTGTCTGTCTATCTTTCTATATTATGTCTGTCTATCTTTCTATATTATGTGTCTGTCATTCTATATTATGTGTCTGTCTGTCTTTCTATATTATGTGTCTGTCATTCTATATTATGTGTCTGTCATTCTATATTATGTGTCTGTCTATCTTTCTATATTATGTCTGTCATTCTATATTATGTGTCTGTCATTCTATATTATGTGTCTATCTTTCTATATTATGTGTCTGTCTGTCTATATTATGTGTCTGTCATTCTATATTATGTGTCTGTCTGTCTTTCTATATTATGTGTCTGTCATTCTATATTATGTGTCTGTCTTTCTATATTATGTGTCTGTCATTCTATATTATGTGTCTGTCTATCTTTCTATATTATGTGTCTGTCTGTCTTTCTATATTATGTGTCTGTCTATCTTTCTATATTATGTGTCTGTCTTTCTATATTATGTGTCTGTCTATCTTTCTATATTATGTGTCTGTCATTCTATATTATGTGTCTGTCATTCTATATTATGTGTCTGTCTATCTTTCTATATTATGTGTCTGTCTATCTTTCTATATTATGTGTCTGTCTGTCTTTCTATATTATGTGTCTGTCTTTCTATATTATGTGTCTGTCTTTCTATATTATGTCTGTCTTTCTATATTATGTGTCTATCATTCTATATTATGTGTCTGTCATTCTATATTATGTGTCTGTCATTCTATATTATGTGTCTGTCATTCTATATTATGTGTCTGTCATTCTATATTATGTGTCTGTCATTCTATATTATGTGTCTGTCATCTTTCTATATTATGTGTCTGTCATTCTATATTATGTGTCTGTCATTCTATATTATGTGTCTGTCTATCTTTCTATATTATGTGTCTGTCTGTCTTTCTATATTATGTGTCTGTCATTCTATATTATGTGTCTGTCTTTCTATATTATGTGTCTGTCTATGTGTCTTTCTATATTATGTCTGTCTATTATTCTATATTATGTGTCTGTCTGTCTTTCTATATTATGTGTCTGTCATTCTATATTATGTGTCTGTCTATATTATTCTATATTATGTGTCTGTCTATCTATATTATGTGTCTGTCTTTCTATATTATGTGTCTGTCATTCTATATTATGTGTCTGTCTATCATTCTATATTATGTGTCTGTCTTTCTATATTATGTGTCTGTCATTCTATATTATGTGTCTGTCTGTCTTTCTATATTATGTGTGTCTGTCATTCTATATTATGTGTCTGTCATTCTATATTATGTGTCTGTCATTCTATATTATGTCTGTCTGTCATTCTATATTATGTGTCTGTCATTCTATATTATGTGTCTGTCATTCTATATTATGTGTCTGTCTTTCTATATTATGTGTCTGTCATTCTATATTATGTGTCTGTCATTCTATATTATGTGTCTGTCTGTCTTTCTATATTATGTGTCTGTCATTCTATATTATGTGTCTGTCATTCTATATTATGTGTCTGTCATTCTATATTATGTGTCTGTCTATCTTTCTATATTATGTGTCTGTCATTCTATATTATGTGTCTGTCATTCTATATTATGTGTGTCTATCATTCTATATTATGTGTCTGTCATTCTATATTATGTGTCTGTCTATCTTTCTATATTATGTGTCTGTCATTCTATATTATGTGTCTGTCATTCTATATTATGTGTCTGTCATTCTATATTATGTGTCTGTCATTCTATATTATGTGTCTGTCATTCTATATTATGTGTCTGTTTATCTTTCTATATTATGTGTCTGTCATTCTATATTATGTGTCTATCATTCTATATTATGTGTCTGTCATTCTATATTATGTGTCTGTCATTCTATATTATGTGTCTGTCTTTCTATATTATGTCTGTCATTCTATATTATGTGTCTGTCTTTCTATATTATGTGTCTATATTATGTGTCTGTCATCTTTCTATATTATGTGTCTGTCTTTCTATATTATGTGTCTGTCTATATTATGTGTCTGTCATTCTATATTATGTGTCTGTCTATATTATGTGTCTGTCATTCTATATTATGTGTCTGTCATTCTATATTATGTGTCTGTCATTCTATATTATATGTCTGTCATTCTATATTATGTGTCTGTCATTCTATATTATGTGTCTGTCATTCTATATTATGTGTCTGTCATTCTATATTATGTGTCTGTCATTCTATATTATGTGTCTGTCATTCTATATTATGTGTCTGTCATTCTATATTATGTGTCTGTCTATCTTTCTATATTATGTGTCTGTCTATCTTTCTATATTATGTGTCTGTCTATCTTTCTATATTATGTGTCTGTCATTCTATATTA
>CM065706.1:35076413-35119477 GCA_017654935.2 Phymorhynchus buccinoides | reverse complement strand
TCTGATTATTGATTTATTGCTACTACTCAAAAAGTATGAGGAGTTATGGGGGTTTTAAAGTAGGTAACCCTTCAGATGGAGATTTCGTGAAAAACGGGGTTCAAGATGTTTTGACCCATCTAGGCCTAGCGCTATCACTGTACTTAGTTACGTCGCCGAGTCAGTTTTGTAGGCGTCATCGTCACGGTCAGTTTCGTTTTCATCGTCGGAATCGGTTGAGTTGAAATATTTTGCTAACAATGCTCCAAGTTCTCCTTGATCTGCTGCTGGTAGGGTTGTAAATGGCCGAGAATTGAACAAAAAAGTAAATATTTCGAAAGAGATCGTCTGCATCATAATTATCCATGTTGCTTCGAAACTGCAAGCAGGAAGTTGTTTCCCTCTCGACCAATCCCGTTGCGCGTTGCCTTTCAGTAACTAGCGACTGAGTCTATCCTAACCTCTCATTGGTCGAAGTTTTTAACTTTCTTACTCTGTGTTTACGCCTAACGTTTGCAGTACCATGCTTCTGATTGGTTAGATTTCAAAACGAGCAAGTGAGCAGAAGCTGGTTAAGGTCACAAGCTTTCCATAGATATATAACATGATGGGGCCCGATCAGTGTTTCAGTTTACAGTTTTCAATCAAACATTTAGTCTTTACAGGCGATTAAAATAGGATAATTTCCATGGGGTATGTCATTTAAAATGTGTTTTTAATGCATTTACAGTTTGAATTTCACTTAGTCCAATGCATGAAGTTGAAGTTTAATGGTGGCAGAATCCATTTTAAGTGAAAACTCAAAATCCATACTTTTGACCCATTGAACCTTTATCGGGCCTCTACCACAATCGCTGCTTGCGAGTTAAGACCCGGTTCGTGAAATCGGGTCACATATTGGATTGGATTGGATTTTTGAATTGGATTATTTATTTATTCAGCCACACAGTATTGAGATTTTCATTTTTTTTGCTCTTGGAGCCCACAGCGGCAGGGTGTTTCTTTTCTAGCTAGCTTGGTGTCCGGTCCTCTTTACTCTCCTACCCTGTGCTCTCCTCTACCTCTCACTCCACACACTCTCATCACACACACACCTCTCTCATTCTCGTCACACATACACATTCTCTCTCCCACACACACACACACACACACACACAACACACATCATCATCATCATCATCATACTCACCATCATCATCACCACTCACACACTCTCTCATTCTCTCTCACACACTCTCTTAGTCTCTCTCACACACACACACACCACCTCTCATTCTCTCTCAACACACACACACGTCTCTCATTCCTCTCTCATCACAGTCACTCTCTCGCTCTCTCTCCCTCACGTCTCACATGTATGCTTATCTCGTGTTCCTAAAAAAATGATTTTTTGTTTCTTTTCATATTCGTTCACACACACTACACACCACACTCCCTCCACCCCCATCACTCTCTGCTGGCTCTCTCTCTGTTTTCATTTACAGCACACTTCTCCTCCTCTCACCACCCTGCTCTTTTCTTCCCACCCCCTCCCCATCACCTTTTTCTCTTTCCCATCTAGTTATTTTTTTCGTGCTCAGCAAAGCTAGCATGTGTGTATAGGAGTTTCTTCTAGGCTAAAGTTGGTTTCTGCATAGCGAGCAGAACCAACACACATTTTGTTTCTACTCTCTCTTTTTCTCTCTCTCTTCCCTCTCTCTCTCTCGACTAACCCCTTCTATGTCTTTTCTCCTCCACCTCCTCTCCACATTCTTTCTCATTTCCTTCTCTCTCTCTCTCTCCCTGCCTCCTGCTCTCCCTCTGTCTCTCTCCTTCTCCTTCTCTCTCCTTATCTGTCTCTCCTTCTCTCTCTCTCTCACTCACTCAATCTCTCCTTCTCACTCTTCTCGTGCTCCCTCTCCTTCTCTCTTCCTCTCCTTCTCTCCCCTCTCCCTCTCTCTCTCCTTCTCTGTCCCCGCCTTCTCTCTCTCTCTCTCCTATCTCCCGCTCTGTCTCTCCTCCACTCTCTCTTCCTTCGTTCACTTTGGCTATGTTCGTGCACTATGCACTTTGTCTAAGAGAAGAATCAATGTAAATTGGTTAAAGTTGTTTTTGAGTTATTAACAAGGTATTTCTAACTGGCTTGAATTGCATGTTGTGTCAGTTGATTGTACATGTCCCCATGTGGATAGGCCCGAGGCCTCACATTAAAAATCCAGTGTTCTCCTATGTTCACTCTCTCTCCCCTTTCTCCCTCCCCCCCCCTTCCACCCTTCCCCCTAAACGCTCTCTCTGGAACTACCCTTCCGCCCGCTTACAACCTCTCACCTTTTGTGTGTGTGTGTGTGTCCCATTCTTTGGTTAGCTATAATCCGCGGCTGGGCACAGTGGGTGGCTCTGGTGCCTGTCTTGGTTGGCGGCTTAGCGGTACAAGAAACCCCGAGCCGTAACAAGGGCATCTTCTTCGTCTCATCGCAACAAAGCTGCACGCTTTTTAGTTTGTCGGTGTCCTCTCAGGTGGCGGGCTTTCTCGTTGTAGTGATCCTGGGACTAGAGATTGACCCATCTAATTTTGTGTTTCTTTATTGTTGTGTTGTTTCCCTTCCTCTTGCGATGCGTTGCTGTGATCTGTGGTGTGTGTGTGCGTTGTGCCGTGTTTCCTGTGTGTGTGATGATAATTGTGCGTGTGTAAAGTGTGTTGAGACAGAGATAGCGTGTGTGTGTACGTGTGTGCGTGTGCACTGTGTGTGTGAGTTTTGAGATAGTGTGTGTGTGTGTGTGTGTGAGTGAGAGTGTGTTTGTGTGTGTTTGTGTGTGTGTGGTGTGTGGTGTGTGGTGTGTGTGTGTCGGTGTGATGTGTGTGTGTGTGTGTGGTTGTGGAGTGTGTTAGGTTGCTTTTTTGTTGTATACAAAAATGTTATATTGGGTGCGCATACTTGCTTTCACAAACACCAGGAGTGGGGGGGGGTGGGGGGTGGGGGGGGGGGGGGGGGGGGGGTGGGATGGGGGGGTGGTGTGGTGGGGTGGGGGGGTGGGGGGGGGGGGTGGGGGGGTGGGGGGTGGGGGGGTGGTGCGGGGGGGGGGGGGCGGGGGGCGCTGGGGGGATTGTGTCACCGTTATGTTCCTAGTTTTTGTATCTTGTACTCGCAAAAAGGCTCCCATCTCAATTCAGAAGTAACTTTCAGAAAGTCTGGATTTTAGGGTAGGCAGCCCTGCCGTTGTCCCAATCTCCTCCTTCTTCTTCTTTTGAGGGTCCACGGTCAATCAGGCTGACCATTCTGGTTCCTTTTGGAAAAAAAACAAAATTTGGTGTTGTCCCTAAACAGTCTGGGGCCTTGGTGGCCCTTTTAAAAAAAAAAAAAAAAGAAACCGCAGTTTTTTCACAGAGGGTTGGACTTACAGACTATTCTGATGCCCTAGACTTGAACAACATGACCAATGGATGTCATCAGGCTTAGGATAATGATAATGTATTGACGATGATGATGATGATAGAAATGTTCTTATAGCTGACCAGGAGTGCGACTGGCACAATTGTGACCAATGATTTCTTCACAAATGCTGATGATACTGATAATGTATTGACAATGACGATGATGATGTATTTTCATAGCTGACAGGAGTGCGACTGCACAATGTGACCAATGATTTCATCATGCTGATGATACTGATAATGTATTGACAATGACGATGATGATGTATTTTCAGCTGACAGGAGTGCGACTGAACAAACGTGACCAATGATTTCATTATGCTGAAAATAATGATGTGTTGATGATGATGATAATGATAATGTTATGTATTGATGATGATGACGACGATGATGATAATGTTAATGGTGATGATGATGATAATGATGATGACGACGATGAAGATGATGATGATAATGATAATGTATTGATGATGATAATGATAATGTATTGGTGATGATAATGATAATGTATTGGTGATGATGATGATGATGTATTTTCAGCTGACGGGAGTGCGACTGAACAACGTGACCAATGATTTCATTATGCTGAAAATAATGATGTGTTGATGATGATGATAATGATAATGTTATGTATTGATGATGATGACGACGATGATGCTAATGGTATTGATGATGATGATGATGCCGACGATGATGATGATGATGCTAATGATAATGTTGATGATGATGATAATGATAATGATATTGGTGATGATAAATGATAATGTATTGGTGATGATAATGATAATGTATTTTCAGCTGACGGGAGTGCGACTCAACAACGTAACCAATGATTTCATCATGCTGGCCAACACACAGTTTGTGGAAAACGTGAGCACTAACATGAAATCTTTCTCTTCCTATTCCTTTTCTTACTTCTCTTCCTCAGTTTCTGATTCTGTCTCTTTCCTTCTACTAGCCGCTTATTCTTCTCTCTCTTTTTTTTCTTCTCTCAAGATTACCCTCCTTTTTTTTCTTCTCTGTTCTTCTTTTCTTTTTTCTCTATCATCTCTCTCCTACTCATCCTACTGTTTTGTCTCCCTCTCCTCTATTTCTCCTCCTCCTCACCTCCCTCCTCTTTAATCCTCTTTATATTACTCCTCTTCTTTCTCCCACCTTCTCCTTCTTCACCCCCATTCTCTTCCTTCCCCCCAACCTTCTTTCCTCTTTCTCATCTTCTTTTTGATGTCAACGATGATGATGGTGATGATGACAGAATCAGACCGTCTTTCTCAAACATTATGCAACGCTATTAAAGCAATTTGCCATTAAAACAAAATACATAGAAAATCCTCGCAAAACCTTTATTATTTTGTGTTTATGCCTGTGAATGCTCAACAAATTGAATTTTTGTTTTTAAGCAGAAAAAAGAAAGAAAAGCCAAGGGAGTAGCATGGATGCTCCTTCTTGCAGGATATCCGGAATTGCAGGATTTTTAAATTGCCTAGAGCTGGCGTCGCCGGATTATGAGAATTTGAGAAGCAACGATTTTCTTACGCACACACACTCAACTTGTACAATATAAAAAAAAAAAAGGGCCTATATAAGCATTTGCTATATTCAAAGGAATGTAGCACTTGTACTTGTCTAGAGGGGTGAAAAGAAGAGCAGTAAATGTGTGTGTGTGCGCTGCTCCTGCACTCCGCCGGGGCCGCCCCCTTGCAGGATTTTTGAAATTTCCCAGGAGCACCCATGGAGTAGAGAAAAGCTTCAAAGTGTCGTTTTCACCTTCCCTTTTTTAATGTTTATAAGACATTGAAATTGAACGAAGGGTGAATACTCTCTTTCTAATTAACTTTGGTTCTGACCCACGCACTGCTAGTTGATTGGTATCGTAATCAACTTTGGTGGAGGGGAGTTAATTAGAAAGAGAGTATTCACCCTTTGTTCAATTTCGTTATCTCCTCTCTTGGCCTCACTATTTCCTTCTTGATAAGACATTGAAGATCTGATGCATCCAGAAAAGGGCAATAAAGAAACTTCTTCAATCCCTGAAAACACGTGTCACAGCTTCCCTCTTATGCTAGACTAATACTATTAGTCATTTTTTTTTTCTGATTTTTTAATTTACTAAGAGGGAAAACACGTGAAAACCGTGATTTTGACACATGACGTGGTGGGTCTTTAAGTACAGATTATCAGCATTGCGCACTCTTCATTAATAGAGCATTCGGGGTTCCTGTCTGACGGGGATAGTGGAATAGAAGCGGAACACATTCAGTCTACGGTGATGCACTGAGGGTCCGAAAAGTGATAGGACAAACTGTCCTGAGACGAGATAAATCAATAGGACAATGTCCTGGCTCTTGCAGAAATCAATAAGACAAAGTTCGCCTGTGTTAAAAATTTTAATCAGACATTTGCCCTGGCAGGGGAGAACACAATGAGCGGCTTAGCTGGCTGTTTTGACCGCCAGGTGGCATAACGCTCGAGTAGGGCTAATCCTCTCTATATTCTTAGTTGGGGATAAAGAGAGAGAGAGAGGGAAAGAAATCCCTCCCTCTCTCTCTCTCTCTTTCTGTAACCTCAACTAAAGACATCACGAGATAAACCCTGATTGAGTTGGTTGCCACCTGGTGGTCAAATTGGCGAGCTAGGTTGACCATTGAACATTTTCAATTTTAATAGGTCTATGACTGGGGCCTCAGGAGTCTATAAAAAAAACACCTCTGATTGACTCTGATTTACTTGCAAACCCTTCTGTCACAAAATCCGTAGAACCGTTTGAAAGGCCTGATAATAAAGAAAGTGTGAATAAACTGAATTCTGTCTTTTTAACCCTTTCGCCGCCAGCCATTTTTCAGCCAAGAAATACCATTAAACTTAACTGGGTAGAGAAGAAAAAAATTATCTGCAATATTGGGAATTCCTCTGTGACATGTATAGCATTAGGCCTATCCTTGCTTCCCTAAATGAAGAAAATAGGGTCTTCAGATAACAGGCCCTGATTTGATGTCTTTTAGTGACATGGGTGTCAAACCATTGTGGTGCTAAAAGCGACATTGGCGGTGAAAGGGTTAAGATGTTTTGCGAGTCTGTAACAAACATTACCTGTTTACCCGGGAATTTGCAAAAATTCTGGGTAAAATAATAAATTATGGGTGAATGCTGAAAATCCCGGGATTTCGAAAAAGGTCTATTAAAGTATTATTTGTTTCTGTTTGTCTGAAAAGCCGCAAGGGTTGTAGTTTTGCGCCCAAAATGCATGGGTGCTACTACCTTCCGTATAAACGGAAATCCGTAAATTAAGTTTTCTGCTGAGACAGAAATTCCGTATTTTTAAAATTTTGTCCAAAAAACAAAAGTTGATCTGTTAACTGTGGTTGGGGGCATTTTGAATCTGGGTCTTCCAACCACCGGAAGTGAAAATACAACAACAAAAATGGTGGCCGAGTCATATTCACACATACTTATTTGAATTAAATTCAACATTATATGCATGAATTTTGTGTCATGAAAGCTACAAACTTCACAGAAAGGTAAGTTACAACTATATTTCAAATCACCAAATAATATTTATGATGTTAAACGTATGAATATGTTAAAAATGTTGCTTAGAAAAACTCAATTGAGAGTCATGTTTGGATCCACTGACTTCATATTTCACTTATGATCTAATTATTATCTTCTATTTGAACGGCTTTATAACTTTATACTTATAGTTGTGTTTTTGAAATGTCAGTAAAAAATCTTAGTCATGAAAATATGATTTTAACCATAGATCTTTTGTATTTCTTGTAAAAAGGTAATGTGACTTGTCATGTCTCAGCAACTTAGACAGTCACTTTACAAAGTGTCAACTGTCATCTGCCAACAGAACTATGATGTCAAATCGTAATCTGTTCCTCACCCATTCCCAGATTGCAGGAAACGATCTTTGCAATTGCATTTTTGCTTCAGCTTCAGGGGGGCAATGCCCCCCTGAACCCCCCAACCCCTGAACTGCCCCTGAACCCCGGCCTTTAAGTATTTTTCATTTTTGGGAGTAGCGCCCATGAACATGTCATCAGGCAAGTCAATCGCAGGCGGCAAGCGCCAGAAATCTTAGACAAACGACAGCAGTGATAGGGTGAAACAGCCAAAAGTGAAGCAGAAGTTTTCTCAAAAGTATTTGAAAGTGCCAGGAATAACAAGTTCGCGTTTGGGAGACGAGCATGCACACTGCAAGTACTGCAACATGGACTTCAAAATTTCGCATGGCGGCATAAGTGACATTGCGATGTGAATTCTGGGTTTTTTTCTTTCTCAAATTCCGGGTTTTTCTGTGGCAAATTCCAGTTGTTCATTATAAGTGTAAACAGGTCTGCATTACCTAACAGTAACACTGAATTTTGTATTTGACAGAGGGTGTACGATGAAGATGTGACGCAGGGACCCGAAGCCACTGAGGACAAACCAGCGGAACAAGTGGTGAGAAGACCCCCAAAATGTAACACTACAGTCGAACCTCGGTATTGTGTCCTCCCTACAGACTGGCCAAAACGGTCCCTAATTGTGAGGTGGTATTTAGTACAGTGTAACCTCCCTTATAAGACCTCAAAAAATCATCCAAAATGAGGTCTTATAAGGGAGGGGGTCTTATAATGGGAGGTAATGTTTAATACTTACAAAGAAGGGCAATGTTCTCAGAGAAGTAGGTCTTATGTGGGAGGGAGTCTTATAATGGGAGGTCTTATAAGGGAGGTTCAACTGTATTAGTATTAGGTATTTTCAGGGCTTTCAATCGCCCCCACAAAACAAGGGGTCCTAGGGACTCCTTCGCTTACAGTATAGAGGGTCCTAGAGGCGGGATAGAGGGTCCCAGTGGCATTGCAAATGCTAAGAATTTTTTCTAGTGCATCCCTGGGACCCCTTGCACATTCTTTTAGAGGGTCCTGTAGAATTTTAGTGCTTCATAGACCCCCAAATGGGGGTTCCCTGGGAGCCCTGATTTTATAGTCACAGAGGCGTCTCTGTGAAATTCGGGTTCCTCTCCACCAGGAGAGCGCGTCGCAGCCAGAGACGCGCCACACAATTTTTATTTTGCATGCGATATTTGTGTGACTGATGAGGAAGGAAAAAGGGGTGGGTGGGGTAAATTTTGACCAAATGACAACTTTTTCTTTGCCATTGGGTTTAACGTGTGCTAAGTGCATGGGCACACAGGACCTCGGTTTATCGTCCGAAAGACTCCACGTTCAGACCACGTCCGAAAGACTCCCAGGTTCGTTTTACTTGACACAAGAACCGCGTTACCTCTGTGCCACTCTACAACTCGCTATACTGAGACTGCAATGAATAAGAAGAGAAAAGACTGAGTAAAACTATCTGGATTACCGGGGTATCAAAAGTTTATGACCATCAATGTACATCACACATCCCGTAGTAGACACGGGGGCAGGCAGTGAAGGGGTTAAAGAGCATTTTTAAACTGACACTTTTCAGGAGAAGAGTCGCGAGCAACGTGAGGCCGACCTAATCCCAAAAGTCTCTGAGGCATTGAAGTTCGGCATTGACGTGATCGACCATGCCTTCGAAAAGCTGGACACCCACGTAGCCGACTCTGACTCTGAGGACGAAGATGCCAGCTACACAGTAGACCCCATCCTGGAAGCCAAGGTTGGTACAGGGCTGCTCTCCTGTTGGTAGGGCTGACTCTGAGGACAAAGACACCAGCTACACAGTAGACCCCATCCTGGAAGCCAAGGTTGGTACACTCCTGTTGGTAGGGCTGACTCTGAGGACGAAGACACCAGCTACACAGTACTGGAAGCCAAGGTTGGTACTAGGGCTGCTCTCCTGTTGGTAGGGCTGACTCTGAGGATGAAGACACCAGCTACACAGTAGACCCCATCCTGGAAGCCAAGGTTGGTACAGGGCTGCTCTCCTGTTGGTAGGGCTGACTCTGAGGACAAAGACACCAGCTACACAGTAGACTGGAAGCCAAGGTTGGTACGTGCTGCTCTCCTGTTGGTAGGGCTGACTCTGAGGACGAAGACACCAGCTACACAGTAGACCCCATCCTGACAGGTTGGTACTAGGGCTGCTCTCCTGTTGGTAGGGCTGACCTGAGGACGAAGACACCAGCTAGTAGACCCCATCCTGGCAGTGAAGGGCTGCTTGTTACTGAGAGCATTTCTAAACTGTTTTCTTTTCAGGAGAAGAGTCGCGAGCAACGTGAGGCCGACCTAATCCCAAAAGTCTCTGAGGCATTGAAGTTCGGCATTGACGTGATCGACCATGCCTTCGAAAAGCTGGACACCCACGTAGCCGACTCTGACTCTGAGGACGAAGACACCAGCTACACAGTAGACCCCATCCTGGAAGCCAAGGTTGGTACTAGGGCTGCTCTCCTGTTGGTAGGGCTGACTCTGAGGACGAAGACACCAGCTACACAGTAGACCCCATCCTGGAAGCCAAGGTTGGTACTAGGGCTGCTCTCCTGTTGGTAGGGCTGACTCTGAGGACGAAGACACCAGCTACACAGTAGACCCCATCCTGGAAGCCAAGGTTGGTACTAGGGCTGCTCTCCTGTTGGTAGGGCTGACTCTGAGGACGAAGACACCAGCTACACAGTAGACCCCATCCTGGAAGCCAAGGTTGGTACTAGGGCTGCTCTCCTGTTGGTAGGGCTGACTCTGAGGACGAAGACACCAGCTACACAGTAGACCCCATCCTGGAAGCCAAGGTTGGTACTAGGGCTGCTCTCCTGTTGGTAGGGCTGACTCTGAGGACGAAGACACCAGCTACACAGTAGACCCCATCCTGGAAGCCAAGGTTGGTACTAGGGCTGCTCTCCTGTTGGTAGGGCTGACTCTGAGGACGAAGACACCAGCTACACAGTAGACCCCATCCTGGAAGCCAAGGTTGGTGCTAGGGCTGCTCTCCTGTTGGTAGGGCTGACTCTGAGGACGAAGACACCAGCTACACAGTAGACCCCATCCTGGAAGCCAAGGTTGGTACTAGGGCTGCTCTCCTGTTGGTAGGGCTCTTAGGACAAGACCCATGGTGACTCTGAGGACGAAGACACCAGCTACACAGTAGACCCCATCCTGGAAGCCAAGGTTGGTGCTAGGGCTGCTCTCCTGTTGGCAGGGCAGGTAGGACTGACTATGAGGACGAAGACACCAGCTACACAGTAGACCCCATCCCACTCTCCTGTTGGTAGGGCAGGTGGGGCTAGAGTGTGTCTGGGTCCTATCAGCATCTTCAAGGTTTGTAGGTTTGGGGAGGGGTTTTGGGTGTGTGTCCCTTATTTTGAGCCATTCTGTGTGTTCATGAATAATGTTTTTGTCTTTGATGCTTTCTTTACAGAATTTTTTTTTCTTTCTATTTTTAGGATCCGTACGTGACGAGAACTCTGCCTTGCTTGATCGGGTCCCCCATGTTTCTGCAAGACGACAACGTTGGCCTTATGGAGGATGTTTCAGGTACGTGTGTGTGTGAAATTTTCTCTTGCACAAATTTCAAAACCGGCTTTAAGTTTAACCCCTTCACTGCCACTGGCAGTGCCAGAGGAAAACTGAGAAATTATTGATTTTCTTATTATGGTTGGTTGGTGGCATACCCTGGCTTAAAGACTCCAGGGATAATCCCAACAGCCAAAGCACTTGAACACTATGGTACAAGTGCATCAGCTAGGGATGAGAACATTATGTGTGTGACCATTTTTGATTACCCCGTCACGTGGGCAGCCGCACTCCGTTTTCGTGGGAGATTTTCTTATTATAAAATTTAAAAGAGACCTGTTAGACTCAATCTGAGAAAATGGTATAGAGATATATACCTTTGCTGACTTGTCTGAACCCAAAACCATAATTCCAGGACTATGACATAAAAAATTATGACATCATCAGTGACATCACCCCCTTCCCCCCCACCCACCCCAGTAGTAGGCATGGAGCAGGTAATGAAGGGGTTGAAGCTTGCTATGCCAGAAAATTATCTACCTATTCAGTGATGTCCCTGGGCCCCGGCCATAGGACATTGACCTATTAAAATTGAAAATGTCCTATTGTGTTCTCCCTTGTCAGGACAAATGTCTGATTACATTTTTAACACTGGCACGCTTTGTCTTATTGATTTCTGCAAGAGCCAGGACATTGTCCTATTGATTTATCTCGTCTCAGGACAGTTTGTCCTATCACTTTTCGATCCTCAGTACATCATTGCCTATTACTATTTTCTGTCAAAGTAGCCAAGCGTTACAAGTACATGTATCAGCCTACCTTAAATTGTTTGAGAACATTTCGCCGTCTGCATGCAAAAGAGACGTATCTCAAAATTGGTCAGCTTCGATGTGTTGAACTTACCGTTTGATCAAGACAAGCTGCATAATCTAACAGAGCTGTAAAACGAGAATTTGCACAGATAAAACTCTGGTGGTGACGCTAAATTAACACCAATTTTGTCTCTTATTACTTGTGGCAGCCAATATTGTATAATCTACTTGTGTTTGAGCACCTTGTATAAGCTTTAGCCCTTTCATCGCCACTGTCGCCTCTTGGCACCACAATGATTTAACACCCATGTCACTAAAAGGCATCAAATGAGGGTCTGGTATCCAGTGACCTTATGTTCTTCATTTTGGGAGGTAAGGATAGGCCCTATTTTATGCATGTCAAAGAAGAATCCCCAATATTGCAGACGAAATGTTTTCTCTACCCGGGTAAGTTTAAAGGTAAATTTTGAATGAGGAATGGCTAGCGTTGAAAGGGTTAAGCTTGTTGTGCTCATTCTCATTTGTTTATGTTGCTGCTTTGCTATGTGATTCTCAATTTTTTTTAAATTATTTAAACCAAATTAACACTCCAACAATGACGTCATTTGACCTGAAATGATCAAACTATTGAGTTTTCCATTCTTCAAGTAAAGTGACGTCTTTCGATTTGCGTCTTTTTTGCATTTGTTTTGTGCTAGTACTGTCTCACTGGTTGGTTGGTTGGTTGGCTTACCCTGGCTAAAAGACTCCAGGGATCATCCCAACAGCGAGAAGCACTTGAACACTAAGGTACAAATGCACCAGCTAGGGATGAGAACATTATGTGTGTGACCGTTTTTGATTACCCCACCATGTGGGCAGCCACACTCCGTCTTCGGGGGATTTTAGACTGATGATGTTATGCTGGGAGCTTGTCATGGCTTAAGACAATCCCCGCACAACCATTCAGAGCATAACAACATTTTGATGTAGCCTTGGCGTTCTAGCTTATGTCAACTGGTCTGACACAGCCTCATACCAAGGCATAACTGTCTCACTGTTGCTTGTAATTACATTTGTTTCTCTGCGGAAAAGAATAATATCAAGAAGGTTTTTTTTGCTTTCTTTCCTCTTTTCAGATGAAGAACAAGAATCGGACCACGGCAGTATCAGCGAAAGCGAAGATGAAAAGAAAGACGAAGAAGAGGAAGAATCTGATACGGAGGTGAGAACATTTATTGTACACCATTTTACCTCTGTACAAAGAACATTGTTTTGTTGCATGCTTAATGGACTTGGATTTATATTCATTGGTGGGGGGGGAGGGTTAACTCGCTTGAATTCACATTATGTTAAAAGAAACAACTAGTAATAGTAGTATTCAGATTTTTTTTTCACACTATTTTAAGAAAAGTCTGTGGGGTTTTTTAAACACATCTTTGCAAGTGAGAAGCTTCTTCGTGGTGTGTATAACAAACTGGAACTTTGTGCGTGATGGAAATGCCATCAGAAGGGGGGCTCAGAGTGGGGGGCAAGCTACGGCCGGTTTTGGCCGAATTGAATACTTGGAGGCGACTTCCGGCCGGCCGGTTTGGGCCGACTTGTTTGCAAGAGGGTTAAGTTCCATAATTTGGATTCAGTTAATTTGCTTCAAATGTTCGTTTTCATTTTGCATGGTTGATATCCGTTGTAAAAAAAAAAAGTGTTTCATCCCCTTAGGTGTTATTTCTCCCCCTTTCTTTTGTACTTAAATGGTTGGGGGGGTTGTTGTTTTTATCAGTGACTACTGTTTTACTGTCATCATAACAGAACAACTGACTGATCAGTGACTACTGTTTTACTATCATCATAACAGAACAACTGGCTGATCAGTGACTACTGTTTTACTATCATCATAACAGAACAACTGACTGATCAGTGACTACTGTTTTACTGTCATCATAACAGAACAACTGACTGATCAGTGACTACTGTTTTACTATCATCATCATCATCATACACAGAACAACTGGCTGATCAGTGACTACTGTTTTACTATCATCATAACACAGAACAACTGACTGATCAGTGACTACTGTTTTACTATCATCATCATCATAACACAGAACAACTGACTGATCAGTGACTACTGTTTTACTGTCATCATCAACAGAACAACTGACTGATCAGTGACTACTGTTTTACTATCATCATCACATCAAACACAGAACAACTGACTGATCAGTGACTACTGTTTTACTATCATCATAACACAAAACAACTGACTGATCAATGACTACTGTTTTACTATCATCATCATCATAACACAGAACAACTGACTGATCAGTGACTACTGTTTTACTATCATCATCATCATAACAGAACAACTGACTGATCAGTGACTACTGTTTTACTATCATCATAACAGAACAACTGGCTGATCAGTGACTACTGTTTTACTATCATCATCATCATAACAGAAGAACAACTGACTGATCAGTGACTACTGTTTTACTATCATCATCATCATAACAGAACAACTGGCTGATCAGTGACTACTGTTTTACTATCATCATAACAGAACAACTGGCTGATCAGTGACTACTGTTTTACTGTCATCATAACAGAACAACTGGCTGATCAGTGACTACTGTTTTACTATCATCATCATCATCATAACACAGAACAACTGACTGATCAGTGACTACTGTTTTACTATCATCATCATCATCATAACACAGAACAACTGACTGATCAATGACTACTGTTTTACTATCATCATCATAACATAACAACAACTGGCTGATCAGTGACTACTGTTTTACTATCATCATCATCATAACACAGAACAACTGACTGATCAATGACTACTGTTTTACTATCATCATCATCATAACAGAACAACTGGCTGATCAGTGACTACTGTTTTACTATCATCATCATCATAACAGAACAACTGACTGATCAATGACTACTGTTTTACTATCATCACATCATCATCATAACAGAACAACTGACTGATCAATGACTACTGTTTTACTATCATCATCATCATAACACAGAACAACTGACTGATCAATGACTACTGTTTTACTATCATCATCATCATAACACAGAACAACTGACTGATCAATGACTACTGTTTTACTATCATCATCATCATAACACAGAACAACTGACTGATCAATGACTACTGTTTTACTATCATCATCATCATAACACAGAACAACTGACTGATCAATGACTACTGTTTTACTATCATCATAACACAGAACAACTGACTGATCAATGACTACTGTTTTACTATCATCATAACACAGAACAACTGACTGATCAATGACTACTGTTTTACTATCACATCATCACATCATAAAACAGAACAACTGACTGATCAGTGACTACTGTTTTACTATCATCATAACAGAACAACTGACTGATTAATGACTACTGTTTTACTGTCATCATAACAGAACAACTGACTGATCAATGACTACTGTTTTACTATCATCATAACAGAACAACTGACTGATCAATGACTACTGTTTTACTGTCATCATAACAGAACAACTGACTGATCAGTGACTACTGTTTTACTATCATCATAACAGAGAACAACTGACTGATCAATGACTACTGTTTTACTGTCATCATAACAGAACAACTGGCTGATCAGTGACTACTGTTTTACTATCATCATCATCATAACAGAACAACTGACTAATCAGTGACTACTGTTTTACTATCATCATCACATCATAACAGAACAACTGACTGATCAATGACTACTGTTTTACTATCATCATAACAGAACAACTGGCTGATCAGTGACTACTGTTTTACTATCATCATCATCACATCATAACACAGAACAACTGACTGATCAATGACTACTGTTTTACTATCATCATCATCATCATCATAACACAGAACAACTGACTGATCAATGACTACTGTTTTACTATCATCATCATCATCATCATCATCATAACACAGAACAACTGACTGATCAATGACTACTGTTTTACTATCATCATAACAGAACAACTGACTGATCAGTGACTACTGTTTTACTATCATCATCATCATAACACAGAACAACTGACTGATCAGTGACTACTGTTTTACTATCATCATCATCATAACACAGAACAACTGACTGATCAGTGACTACTGTTTTACTATCATCATCATCATAACACAGAACAACTGACTGATCAGTGACTACTGTTTTACTATCATCATCACATCATAACATCGAACAACTGACTAATCAGTGACTACTGTTTTACTATCATCATCACATCATAACACAGAACAACTGACTGATCAATGACTACTGTTTTACTATCATCATCATCATAACAGAACAACTGACTGATCAGTGACTACTGTTTTACTATCATCATCATCATAACAGAAACAACTGACTGATCAGTGACTACTGTTTTACTATCATCATCATCATAACACAGAACAACTGACTGATCAGTGACTACTGTTTTACTATCATCATCATCATAACAGAACAACTGACTGATCAATGACTACTGTTTTACTATCATCATCATCATAACACAGAACAACTGACTGATCAATGACTACTGTTTTACTATCATCATCATCATAACAGAACAACTGACTGATCAATGACTACTGTTTTACTATCATCATCATCATAACAGAACAACTGACTGATCAGTGACTACTGTTTTACTATCATCATCATCATAACACAGAACAACTGACTGATCAGTGACTACTGTTTTACTATCATCATCATCATAACAGAACAACTGACTGATCAATGACTACTGTTTTACTATCATCATCATCATATCATAACACAGAACAACTGACTGATCAGTGACTACTGTTTTACTATCATCATCACAACATAACACAGAACAACTGACTGATCAATGACTACTGTTTTACTATCATCATCATCACATCATAACACAGAACAACTGACTGATCAATGACTACTGTTTTACTGTTATCATAACACAGAACTGACTGAACAATGACTACTGTTTTACTATCATCACATCATAACACAGAACAACTGACTGATCAGTGACTACTGTTTTACTGTCATCATAACACAGAACTGACTGAACAATGACTACTGTTTTACTATCATCATCATCATCATATCATAACACAGAACAACTGACTGATCAGTGACTACTGTTTTACTGTCATCATAACACAAAACAACTGACTGAACAATGACTACTGTTTTACTATCATCATCATCATCATATCATAACACAGAACAACTGACTGATCAGTGACTACTGTTTTACTGTCATCATAACACAGAACTGACTGAACAATGACTACTGTTTTACTATCATCACATCATAACATAAGTCCAAGACTCTCCGACTTAAATGGATATGCACAAAATGGTTTGCAAAAAAAGAAGAAAAAAGTAATTTTTTAAAAACCCACGCAAAAACCCTACAAACTGACTGAAAGGATTGAAATAGAAGCATACAACTTGTTTAAACTTATTTTGTAATGACATATTCTATTGAAAACAAACATTAACAGATTTTCTGACATTTTTCAAGGTAAATGAAGTAAATTTCCAAACGAAAAAAAATCTGTTAACATTCTGTAAAACAATTTACCATGAAGAGTTGACTTTACATTTATCGTTGTAGTTGTTGTAATTAACATGCCTCAGTTGTCTATCTTGGTACTCTTCTCTGTATGTTTCTTCTTATCCTTTTTTTTAATAAAAATTCTCTTCCCTAACGTAACCTCAGATATACAAATATGAGACAAAATTTGTTTGCATCAAAGCATTCTGCGAAAAAGCATTCTGCGAAAAAGCAAAACTGACAAGTTGTTAAGAGGCGTGGTGTGTTTTTAGTACTCTGACAGCGAAGACGAACAGGGGAAGCCACCCCCAAGGAAAACCAAAAAGAGGCGTGACTCTGAGGAGTCTAGCTCGGAGGTAAAGCAAGCAGCACAGGCGTCGGTTGATTGGTTGTATCCCGCATACATTTAAAGCTTCAGTGCACAAACCCTTTGTATGTGTTGTGTGGTGATCGTATTTTGAGAGTGGATGGGAGCGTAGCTTTTTCCTTATGTGGTGGGCTTTTGTTTGTTTTCCTTATGTGGTGGGCTTTTGTTTGTTTTTCCTTATGTGGTGGGCTTTTGTTTGTTTTCCTTATGTGGTGGGCTTTTGTTTGTTTTTCCTTATGTGGTGGGCTTTTGTTTGTTTTTCTTATGTGGTGGGTTTTGTTTGTTTTTCTTATGTGGTGGGGGTTTGTTTGTTTTTCTTATGTGGTGGGCTTTTGTTTGTTTTTCCTTATGTGGTGGGCTTTTGTTTGTTTTTCTTATGTGGTGGGCTTTTGTTTGTTTTTCCTTATGTGGTGGGCTTTTGTTTGTTTTTCCTTATGTGGTGGGCTTTTGTTTGTTTTTCTTATGTGGTGGGCTTTTGTTTGTTTTTCTTATGTGGTGGGCTTTTGTTTGTTTTTCTTATGTGGTGGGGTTTTGTTTCTTTTCCTTATGTGGTGGGGTTTTGTTTGCTTTTTCTTATGTGGTGGGGGTTTGTTTCCTTTTTCTTATGTGGTGGGGGTTTGTCTAGAAATCTTTATGTGGTGGGGTTTTGTTTGTTTTTTCTTATGTGGTGGGGGTTTGTTTTTGTTTTTCTTATGTGGTGGGGTTTTGTTTGTTTTTCCCCTTATGTGGTGGGTTTTTTTTTTTTTTTTTTTGTATGTGGTGGGTTTTGTTGTGTTTTTCTATGTGGTGGGGTTTTGTCTAGAAATCCTTATGTGGTGGGGTTTTGTTTGTTTTTGCTTATGTGGTGGGCTTTGGTGTGGTTTTTCCTTATGTGGTGGGGTTTTGTTTGCTTTTTTCTTATGTGGTGGGCTTTTGTTTGTTTTTCATTATGTGGCGTGCGGTTGTGTGTGTGTGTGCGTGAGTATGTGTGTGCGTGCATGTGTGCATGCGGTTGTGTGTTTTTAGTGTGTGTGTGTGTGTGTGTGCGTGCGCACACGTGTGTGGTGTGTGCATGCGCGCGTCTGTGTGTGTGTGTGTGTGTTTTACTCAGCTTTTGATTTCGTGACTGGCTTGTTTTGCACACTTGTCACTCTGATAGCAAATGTTTATGTACTGGGGTTGAAGATTTGTGTGTTTGTGTCTCGTGTGTGTGTGTGTGTGTGTGTGTGTGTGTGTGTGTGTGATTTCCCAGTCTGTAGGTGCTTCTCGGTTGTCAAGTCCTACATGGATTTTTTTCCCAGCTTGTTCCAGCACGGTTTTGACATTCCTGACAATTTTGAAATTCTGCCTAATTCTCCCTTGTTTCTTTTTAATCACAGCTTAAACAGAGCAAAAATCACAGCATTTGAGAAGCAAAATTGAAACCTGAAATGTGTGATCCTCCTTTCTCTTCACCCTTCCTTTCTCTCTCCCAGTGTACCATATGTTCCTGTCTCTCTCCCAGTGTACCATATGTTCCTTTCTCTCTCCCAGTGTACCATATGTTCCTTTCTCTCTCCCAGTGTACCATATGTTCCTGTCTCTCTCCCAGTGTACCATATGTTCCTTTCTCTCTCCCAGTGTACCATATGTTCCTGTCTCTCTCCCAGTGTACCATATGTTCCTTTCTCTCTCCCAGTGTACCATATGTTCCTTTCTCTCTCCCAGTGTACCATATGTTCCTGTCTCTCTCCCAGTGTACCATATGTTCCTTTCTCTCTCCCAGTGTACCATATGTTCCTTTCTCTCTCCCAGTGTACCATATGTTCCTTTCTCTCTCCCAGTGTACCATATGTTCCTTTCTCTCTCCCAGTGTACCATATGTTCCTTTCTCTCTCCCAGTGTACCATATGTTCCTTTCTCTCTCCCAGTGTACCATATGTTCCTGTCTCTCTCCCAGTGTACCATATGTTCCTTTCTCTCTCCCAGTGTACCATATGTTCCTGTCTCTCTCCCAGTGTACCATATGTTCCTTTCTCTCTCCCAGTGTACCATATGTTCCTTTCTCTCTCCCAGTGTACCATATGTTCCTTTCTCTCTCCCAGTGTACCATATGTTCCTGTCTCTCTCCCAGTGTACCATATGTTCCTGTCTCTCTCCCAGTGTACCATATGTTCCTTTCTCTCTCCCAGTGTACCATATGTTCCTTTCTCTCTCCCAGTGTACCATATGTTCCTGTCTCTCTCCCAGTGTACCATATGTTCCTTTCTCTCTCCCAGTGTACCATATGTTCCTGTCTCTCTCCCAGTGTACCATATGTTCCTGTCTCTCTCCCAGTGTACCATATGTTCCTTTCTCTCTCCCAGTGTACCATATGTTCCTTTCTCTCTCCCAGTGTACCATATGTTCCTTTCTCTCTCCCAGTGTACCATATGTTCCTTTCTCTCTCCCAGTGTACCATATGTTCCTTTCTCTCTCCCAGTGTACCATATGTTCCTGTCTCTCTCCCAGTGTACCATATGTTCCGGACTATAAGGCGATACTTTTTTCTCTTAGACTGACACCCCTACCCCTACACCTTATAATGTGACTAATAATTTAGTTTTAAAAAAATAGAAAAACAGAATCTTCTTCTTCTTCGATCGTTCGGACAGTTTTCTATCAATTATGAGCGCAGATGCGTCTTGCTGCCGTTATGCGCCGAACTAAGAAATAGTTAGGTCTGGCTTCGGCTGGAGGAAATCTTTTTGAAAGTGTTTCTTGAAAAAAGGCAGGATAATGGACCGGTAAGGTTGAAAGATAGTAGGTGACAGCAAGCAAAGGGAAAAAGCAGAGTCAAAGAGAGTGACAGATTATAGGAAATTATAAGCACAGAACTTCCAGAAGGTGGGGGAACTATTTATGCAAAAGACCCCCCCCCCCCCGGTATCCCCATGGGGGGAACAGAATCTGAATGATGTGTCAAATATGTGGGTTCACCTTATGATAAGATGCGCCTTATTATCTAAAAAAAAAATGGTATATTACCGCCATCTGCATGGATGCTCCTGCTTTCAGGATGTCCTGAATTTCAGTGTTTTTGGGTCCAGGATGTCCTCAAGTTCAGGATTCTTTAATTGCCTGGAGCCAGCGTCACCAGATTATGAGAATTTGAGAAGATGCATTTTGCTGGATATAGAGGTCATGAAGTTTAGCCATAAGTGAAAGTGCAACGAAAGCCTGTCAATTACATTGGAAATTGTAGTTTCCCTTCAGCTTCCAGGGGGCATTGCCCTCCCGGATCCCCCAGGAGGGGCGTTGTCCCTGCACTCCGCTGGGGCTTGCAGGAATTTTGAAATTTCCCAGGGAAAAAACTGGACTATAAGACGCACCTGTATATAAGCCGCATCTCTTAAATTGACATAATATTAGGTATTTATTCACATATAAGCCGCAGCAGTATACAAGCAGCCGAGAAAATTATTCAAACAAAAAAGATGACAAAGTTTAAAAAAAGAAGCAGTAGATTTTGCCTACCTGTGTGCTGAAAGCAACACTATTTAAATGATGCTAGTACAACATGAGTATTTAAAGATCTGAAACTTTTTCACACGGGATTTCAATCGTTTAAGTGTCAAAACCAGTTATGATAGCTACATTGAAGCTAAAGAACAGGCTGAAAATGTGGCTGGAAGCAGATTTCATAACACCGATAAACAAAAATTGGAATAATCCACATCAGTATATAAACCACATGGACCAAGCTTAAGGAAAAAGGTAGTGGCTTATAGTTCGCATTTTACGGTACCCATGCATCTGACTTTAGCCAACTTTATTCACCCTCCCCCCTCACTCACTCTGTCTCCTCTGTGTTGTCTGCATTGTTCTGCTGTTGTTGTTTTCCTTTATTCTTTCCCCTTCACGCTTCCACCCTCCATTCCATGCACCCCTGGTGTGTAGACTTCGTCATTTATGACGAGGCTGCACTCTTCGCTTCCTTTTTTAACCCTCTTGCATTCACATTTGTTACACAAAAAACTACTTCTAGTGTTCACATTCTTTCACACATTTTCCAGAAAATCTGTCTTTTGAAGCACACAGAGTGCCATACAGTTACTATCACATCACTGCAAGTGAGAAGCTTCTTCATAGTGTGTGTATAACAAGCCAGAACTTAGTGCGTGATGAAAATGCCATCAGAGGGGTCTCAGAGTGGGGGTAAGCTATGGGCGGTTTTGGGCGACTTGAATACACAGAGGCAACTTCCGGCTGGGCGGTTTTGGGCGGAATAAATGCAAGAGGGTTAAGATGTACCAGACCTTAGGGGTACTTGAATTTATCTTCTCAGAACAATTACTTGGTGTATTATAAAACTACGAGAGATGCATCAGTCTGTGTTCTCTGAAAGGCAATTCACTCATTCAAGTCATTCCACCCATATATGTGCAGTATTAATACCAATCTGTCATGTCGGTTTGATGTATTTGCTTCGAGGAATATGTGTGCTCACCATACTTTGGTCACTTCTAAACTCGCTTCACTCCCTTATACCACATTTTTGCCTCTGCTTTGCGTTTGTAGTGGTTTGCAGTGGGAGAAAGCAATTGCTGTAGATAATTTTTCTATATAAAGTCTATATATTAAAAGTCTGATCTACCACTTCCCTATGTCACCTTAAGTAAAAACCTATAATCTTCTTTCATTTCTCTTTTTGTTTATGTCTGTTTTGTTTGTGTGGATAGCTGGAATGATTTTGTTTTTTTTAATCATTCAAAATCATTGCGATGTGAATGAGTGCATGAAATGTAACACTGTGGCGGCAGTTTTTCCATGAGTTCATAATGGGAAGGAGTTTGGTTACGTCAACTAAAGTTTTGTGAATTGAACTCATAATCTCCCTCCCAACAACCCAAAACATTACCACAATACCGTGGTAGCCATGGTCTAAATATTTCAATGTGAAATTATTGCATATCTTTTTGTTTTGTTTATTGTTGAAGTTTATTTGGATTGCTTTTTATCATTTCTGATTGGCTATGTTTATGGTTTGTGGTAGGTAGGTAGATAGAGACAGGCTAAAAAGCCTAGGCCTCGTGCCCTATGAAACATCCTATCTTTATTATATCTTTGTAAGCGGTCTGATTGCATGCTTTAAATTTTGAATGCTACCATCTCCTCCGAAATCGGAATGTGTCGTAGACCTGTTTACCCTCCCGGTTTTGCCGGGATTATCCCAGGAATTTGCAAAAAGTCTTGGTAAAATAATAAATTCTGGGTGAACGCTGAAAATCCCGGGATTTTGAAAAAACGTCTATTATACCTATTTGTTTCCGTTTGTATGAAAAGACGCAAGGGTTGACCGAAACCTTCGAGTTCTGAGACGCGATTTTTCATTGGTCCGTGGACCCCCCTCAACCAATGATAGTATTTCTTGTTGGCAGAGATTGTAGTTTTGCGCCAAACATGTCGTCAGGCAAGTCAGCCGCAGGCGGCAAGCTCCAGAAATATTCAACAAACAACAGCAGTGATAGGGTGAAATGGCCAAAAGTGAAGCAGAAGTTTTCTCAAAAGTATTTGAAAGTGCCAGGAATAACAAGTTTGCGTTTGGGAGACAAGCATGCACACTGCAAGTACTGCAACGTGGACTTCAAAATTTTGCGTCATGTGTGAGTGTGTGCACACAGTGCGCTCGCAAGATACTTTTTAAATCAGTGTTTTATCGCGAGTCGTGTACCGATGTGAATTCTGTTTTTTTTTTCTCAAATTCCAGTCCAGGTTCATTATAAGGGTAAACAGGTCTGGTGTCGGCTGTACGCAGCGGGGAGACCAGTGAAAACTGAAAACCGGACATATACGTACCTTAATAATAATAATAATAATAATAATAATAACTCTTATATAGCGCCGTTCTCCTGGCGCAGCAGGACTCACAGCGCTTTACAAAAAACATACATACAATAATCATGAAGAAAAACAACATAATTATGCAAAGCTTACCCCTTATGGCCTGGGAATGCAGAAGAAGAAGAAGAATGCTACCATAAATAAATTGATTTAAGGGCTTTGTTATCCCTTTCATACGTCACGATTCTTTGATGCATTTTTAGATTTTGTGTAACCAATGGCTTGACAAATTACACTGATTTTTCAGTTGATGCATGCTAACTCCTTGCGCTCTCGTTATGAAAATCAAACCTATGTATCTTTATTTAACTCATTGCGTAAAAATTCTGAGTATACTCGGAACAGGAGAACGCCAGTCAGGGCCTAATTCCAAGTATTCTCGGAACAGCAATTTCTGGGTCTAAAGCGTATCTAAATCCATGTTTTTGTTTGTGGCTGAAGCCACAAACCTATAACTCACTTTGTCGGTCTGTCGGTCCAAAATTGTCGCACATTTTGACAAAATTGTCGCACTTCAAATCGAGGCTACACTTCTGGCCACTCTTTAAAATGATGTATTTTAAAAGCGTACAAAATAATAAACATACGTAATACAGACACTACAACAGACACGACAAGTATGCGGTGCTTCTTTCGATGAATATAAGTAGGATACATAGTTTTAAATGTTTTCCAAAAGATATAAAAAGTTACGAAATGGTGCAGAGATAACATTCTGGTTTACAGATTAAAATTATTGAAAATCCAGGGGAGGTAACTCATGATTGGAGTGGTAAAAATAGACCGCATGCCACAAACTATTGCGATTTCGCGCTTGTTTTCAATCCAACCCACGCTTTTTGAGTTACTTCTCTTCGTCACTCTTCCAGCTTTCATTTCACCTATGCTTGGCACTTCTGTTTCAATCCTTAATGTTGAACATGTGCAAACATCGGCCCTACACGAGCCTCAGAAAATACTCCAATGCATTTTCATTACCAGTGATAGTAATAAGGAGACTAATGGTTCTGATTTTAATGCAAGTAACCATGATTTCAAAGAGAAAATTAAACTTGGATCAACTAGTAATGTTGTCAGAATTGAATCGTTCACAGTGTTGAGTTTTGTTGCGTTTCTTGTTTGCTATATTTTTTTCTAGGCAACCCCAGGCCAGTAACGATGTTTGTCTAAGGCAGTGATGTCCTGAAGGGTCCCCCCGTGGGGATACCGGGGGGTCTTTCGTACAACTAGTTCCCCCACCTTCTGGAAGTTCTGTGCTTGTAGCTTCCTCTACTCTGTCACTCTCTTTGACTCTGCCTTTTCTATTTGCTTACTGTCATCTGCTATCATTCTATCTTACTGGTCCATTCTCCTGCCTTTTTTCTATAAATTCTTACAAAGATTTCTTCAGCCGAAGTCGGACATGCTGGGCCTAACTACTTCTTAGTTAGGCGCATAACGGCAGCATGACGCATCTACGCTCATGTGACAGGAAACTGTCTGAGCGAACAAAGAAGAAGAAGACAGTCCTGAAGGGTTTACTATCGATTGTGTCTTCCGTGTGTTCAGAGTGAGGAAGAGAGCGGCAGCGAAGGCGACATGTTTGGAGCGACGACGGCGACGACAAAAAAGATGAAAGATTCCGATGACGATGATGATGACAGTGATGAAGAGGAGGAAGGTGGCAAAGCCGATGATGATGATTCAGAGGAAGAGAAGGGCGAGGACGAGGGTAGTGAAAAAGATACGGTAAGAGTATTGTGCTTGATTTTGAAAGTCGTCAATTTGAGATCGTTCTTTTTTCTCCTTTTTTTTCACTCTCAATGTGGTGTGATAATTGTGTGTGTGTGTGTGTTATGTCTATGCATTCATGCGTGCTTGCATGTGTGTATGCGTGGGTCACATAATGTGCATGTTTGTGTGTATGTGTATTCTGCGTTTCTGTCTGTCTGGTGGTGTAACTGCGCATCAGGCCTGGAGGACAGAATCATTATCATTTACATCATCGTCATCATCACCACCATCATAATTGTCATCATCATCATCATCACTATCAACATCATCATTGACATCATCACAATCATCATCACCCCCATCGTCGTCATCACCACCATCATCATCATAATTATCATCATCACTATCAACATCATCATTGACATCATCATAATCATCATCACCCCCATCATCATCACCACGATCATGATCATCATTAACATCATCACAATCATCATCGCCACTATCATCATCATAATTGTCATCATCATCATCACTATCAACATCATCATTGACATCATCATAATCATCATCACCCCCATCGTCATCACCACGATCATCATCTTCATGATCATCATTAACATCATCACAATCATCATCGCCACTATCATCATCATAATTGTCATCATCATCATCACTATCAACATCATCATTGACATCATCATAATCATCATCACCCCCATCGTCATCACCACGATCATCATCATCATTGATCATCATTAACATCATCACAATCATCATCGCCACTATCATCATCATAATTGTCATCATCATCACTATCAACATCATCATTGACATCATCATAATCATCATCACCCCCATCGTCATCACCACGATCATCATCATCATGATCATCATTAACATCATCACAATCATCATCGCCACTATCATCATCATAATTGTCATCATCATCATCACTATCAACATCATCATTGACATCATCATAATCATCATCACCCCCATCGTCATCACCACGATCATCATCATCATGATCATCATTAACATCATCACAATCATCATCGCCACTATCATCATCATAACTGTCATCATCATCATTTCTCTCTGTATATGCTACAGGGTCGCCCCAAGAGTGGTGGCGATTTTGCCTCGGAGCTGGCAGCCAGAATCGGAGCATCCGTCCCCAAGCCCGTCCCCCGCCCAGCCGATAGCGAGGGGGAGGGGGATGGGGGGGGAGAGGATGAGTGGGGAGAACGGGAGACCAAGACCGCTCGTGAGTAGCTGTACTAACGTTGGAGGTTATGATGAGCGCTTTGGAGGGATATGTCTCCCCTTTGCCATAGACGGTTCAATGGAAGCGTATGGTCAGCGACGACAATCTCACTCTGTTTCTCTGTGTCTCTCTCTTTCGCGTGTGTGTGTTGCATCTTGAGATTCCCCCCCCCCCCCCCCCCCCCCTTCACGATAAATGTTGGTAGTGTGCGAAAAGGAAATTGAATGCTCTTTAAAACCATGCACTTTTTGAAAGGGTGGGGTCATGTTAAGCTGGTTAAAATTTAGTTCAAACTTTTCAAAGTAAAATTTCTGATCGAAAATGACAACATTTTTGCGTGAAAGTTACACCGATCGAAAGCTTGAGGTTTTCTCTTCCCGTGACGACATGTTCTATTTGTATCCGACCAATGGGCAGGCTCAACCACGAACCCAAACTCCGCGGAGCGCGTGACCTCATTCAGCCATTTACAACTAGCCGACAAAAATGGCGCACGCACGACAACGCTAACAGAGGTTCAGTTTCATCGCGAAAATATTGCCCATCTTGAAATTATCTACGATATTGATTCCATGCTAGGTGAGTATTGCTGTTTAAGATTATATTCGTGCATTTTTTATGCATATATGATGTTGTAAAGTTTTGTATTTCCGTAAAACATGACATCGTTCTTGAGCTAGAAATCAAATCTTTGACACGGCGAGCAGTCGAGTACTATCGAAGCCGAGCTAATTTTTTCTCATCATGTAAACCGATCATAACCATTATAGATGTTTTGGAAAAAGCCTATTATTAACGCTTAAAGATGTAATTAGGAATAAAATTGAAAGATTTTAAAGAAATCGATCAAAATGTGAGATCACGTGATGTTGAAAAAATGGTCTGTCTGACTAGTTAGACTGAGTGACTTCCCTTGGCAATATTCGATTTTGTTTTTCGATCGGCCTAGGCCTAGGATCAGAATTATATTTCCTCGTTTTTTGCCCAATACTTATTCAAATCAGTAATTGTTTTGGTTAAAATTATTGCGCTTCTAGACTTCTGCATGTATTTTGCAAAAGATTCAACTGTTTGTTTCTGAATTGAAAACCTTTAGTCAGTAAAGTGAAGCATCTTCAACTTCAAGTTCAACCCAGATTCTGAGATAGAGAGGAATATCATGCTAGGCCTAAGTAAACGTTGTCTTGGCCTAGACCTACGGCTACCAACAAAATCGAAACTAGTTAATGCTAAGCAAAACTACAAAAAACAGTCAATTGTTCTCAATATTGTGTTTCATTAACAATGAACAGATACTGGAGAATGCACACACTAACAGTAACAATACATTGAATGATTGATAAAGGTCTGCTGTTTCTCATTCACAAACATGAGATTTTGATTTCTGCACGCTTTATTTTACACACACACACTACAAGGAACTTAACTCAAGCACCTAGCAACCCAATAATAAACATACAATTAAAGACCCAACTGGGTTATATGCACACACACAATGCATGTGGATGTACCTGAATTAAGACAATTTGATGCAGTTTCAAGTTTCAGGCAACTGACTTCCTAAAACTCTCTCTCTCTCTCTCACTCTCTCTCTCTCTGCAGACATGGGAATTGTCCGCAATTTTTTTTTTTTTTAAGGCAAACTTTTACTAAAAGTTTTAGTTACTAAATACTTCAATTTTTAGAATATTATATTTTAATGCTGTAAAAATGAGGGCTTTTCAGAATTTTTTTGTCTCTGACAATTCCCATGCCTGCTCTCTCTCTCGCGCACACACACACACACACACACACACACACACACACACACTAAGGGGAGAGAGAGACTAAATATGCGCTTAAAATTTTAAAAACGAAGTTCAACAAAGACATAATATAATTATAATAATTTTATTAATAGCTCACACACATGCAAATATGCATGCACATAGGCACATAACCTTTCTCTCGTTCTGTGTGTGCGACTAAATTAATACAATGTTCTATTGCATTGCCTGACCTAGGGCCCAACATACGTGGTCGTCAACGACTGACAGGAAGTCAACTACCACCTGATGTGATTCATAATCACCGTACTGGGAGTGGGCCAATTAGGAGTTTTCAAATAAATTTTGGAGATTCGCTTCAGATTATTTAAATATTAGCTTCATTTTACTTTGTCTTTGAAAAAAAAGATGGGAAAATTATATTTCAGGTGGGGGAAAAAATTGGACTGTGGATTGAAGTTGTTTTTTTCCCTCAAGTTTAAATTCATGTAAGGACTTCACAACAGAATCTTAACGCAAAGCACTTGTGTCTTGCTTAGTTGCTAAAGATGAAAATATATGGAAGTATTCATTTAGGAAAATAAAAGTTAAATCAAAGAACTGACGCATATATTCTGTTTTATTATGCTGCAGGTGGCGAAATGGTTCCAAGATCTGATTCCTGGTTCCGGGTTTCCACCTGAACGTGCCAGGAACCTCTCAGGACTGACAGAAACTCACCTGTCAAAGCATTGCTTGTCAAAGAATTTGACATTGTCACTTTGAATAATGCATTACGGCATAACTCAATCAAGTCTATGTGCATCATGCAAAAATATTTGTTTTTTGTTCCTTGTTGTATTGTTGTCCGCCAGCTAGTGAATGATCACTTGACGTCACGCGCTGCATGCCTTTTTGGCAATTGTTTGAGCGTGCCCATTGGTCGGATAAAAATAGAACATGTCACGGGAAGAGGAAACCCCAAGCTTTCAATCGGTGTAACTTTTATGCAAAAATCTTATTTTCGATAAGACATTTTATTTTGAACAGTTTGAACTAAATTTTAACCAGCTTAACATTGCCCCACCCTTTCAAAAAGTACATGGTTTTAAAGAGCATTCAATTTTCTTTTAGATAGAACCATTTTAGTTAATATTGAGTAAAGGGGCACGCTCATCCAAAGCCATGAAGTGCCGGGGGGTGCCGACGGCCTTAGTCTGAAGGCTCTGGCGGCGGCCAAAATCTCCAATACGGTTGGTATTTTCAACAAATATTTTAAAATAATAACACATCATACACAAGAATAAAAAGCACACCAATAAAACCACAAAAGACAGAAGTACAATTTGGTATGAGCTTTTATTCATAATTTTCATTCAGGAAGAAATAAAAAGAAAGTTGAAAATGTGAAAAAATTAAAAATTTGAATATTTTTGTAAAAAAAAAGCCTTAAAATTTTAAATGTTTTGTAAATTTAGCACTTTTACTTGTTTTCAGAGTAGAGGACATTAAAAACTTGACAATTTGGTATAAAGGGCAACTCAGTAGCATTAAAAATGACAAAGTTATAGCAATTTGAAAAACCTTCAAAATTGATCCTTTTTGGCCAGGCGCTCAAATTCGATGATGTACCATTTTCATTGGACCAGTATGATGTAACTATCACAAACAGAGTTCTGAAAAAAATTGAGCATAATCTCTATGTTACTATTAAGTTGTAATCCAGATTTTGTAGTTATGGTACTGAAAACAACTGTGTACCAGACCTTTGAAATACCCCCATTGTGCGATTTTGTTCCAAGAATCTGTGGAAATAACTTAATTTTTGACCGAGTTTGGAGATTTACAACTTTTTTTGTAAAGCATTTGATGTCAACAAATTTTGTGTTTGATTACCAGTATATAAAGATTAAAAATCAGAACTTTTAGATCTCTGTGACTTTATGTTTTTTTGCTGTGTGCGAGTGAAAATGGCACAAAAATGTTGCCGAAAAATCTTCTAAGTCCAAAAATCACATAAAACGTCATAACTTTTTTATTTTTTACCACACAGACTTGTTTCTGGTATCACATTAATCAGGATCAAAAGATCTATCAAACTGTAGCAACAGACAATGTGTAGCATGTATTATTGAAAACCCCTTTGGAATACCTAGTGCGTGTGTATGTGAGTGTGTGGATAATTGGTATTTACAAATACTTGTCATTCATGTATTGTTGTTGTTGTTTTTTCTAATATTTTCTTGTTTGTTGTTGGCGAGATGCAAACAAGCCTGTATTGCGCTTATTCTTTTACAACAATTAAAACAGATTTTTTCGTTCATTCGCTCGTTCTTGCAGCAAAAAATCGATAATGCCTCTTATTTGATCAAGAGAAAGTAGAATACGTCGGGAGAGTTATTTCTTACAGAACCAATGGAAGAGCTCATTATGATGAATTTTTCACCTTTTTTCAATATGATTTTGAATGAATTTAAGTCGGTTTCCTTGGTGTTATATTGTATGGTTTGTGCCTGTGGAAATGGGTATATTGTTGTTGTTGTTTTGTTTTGTTTTTTAAACTGTGTGCTCTGTATTCTCTTTCTATGCACTGTCATATCTCTCTGTGAGTTTAGAAGCTGTTAAGTATGAAGATCTTGCATTTTTTGAGAGTTTCGTGTCTGTGTTTACTTATGTACAAGCATAATTATGAACATGTGCATATTCACTCACATGCATACTCTCACTCATGCACTCATAATGAGTCATATGCAGAGAGTTTCGTGTCTGTGTTTACTTATGTACAAGCATAATTATGAACATGTGCGTATTCACTCACATGCATACTCTCACTCATACACTCATAATGAGTCATATGCACACACACGTATTCACGCATATGCATGCACACAAACACATGCACTCGCGTGCACATAAAATTATACACACACACTCACACATACACAATCTCTCTCTCTCTCTCTCTCTCTCTCTCTCTCTCTCTCTCTCTCTCTCTCTCTCTCTCTCTCTCTCTCTCTCTCTCTCTCTCTCAGCTAATATCACATGATGTGGAAAGACACAAAGCAAAACAACACCACACATAATCATCTAAACAAGACATTTTCTGGGATATATCATTATATGTGACCCAACACCACGAAAGGGACATTAAGTATCAAACTGATCGTTCTGAGAAAATTATACATTTGAAAACTTCAGACAATTCTCTTTCTAATGACACAAGAACCATTATTGTATCTTTTTCCGTTCTTGAGTTATGATCATTTAAAGTTAGTAGGGTGAGCGTCAGCCATTTTGAGAAAACACAGTCTAAAGTCTAGCCTAGCTGAAGAAAATGCATTGACCTACTCGTTTTAAAACACTTATAAGACCATTTAGAGACCATAATAAAGATTATCCTTTATAATTACGAAAGATAAGATGTTGGAGAACACACAAATACCCATAACTCAAAATTGACAAAAACTGATATTTTTGACTTTCCAAGCCTGTTGTGAGAAACTAGCCCAGCGACTTAACGTCCCTTTCGTGGTGCTGGGTCACATATGTTCAACATTCTCATTTTGTCGCTGTCTTTCATCAGACTCTGACAGCCGAGCGAAAAAGACGGAGGACAGGAAAGAGAGCAAGAAGAAAGAGAAGAAAGGAAAAGGCAAGGGCAAAGGCAAACACTCCAGATCGGTGGAGAAGGACGAAGAAGGTATGGCTCTCCCCCCCCCCCCCCCCCCCACCTGCGTGCGCATCTCGACCCTTCCAACGGAAGTGTCGCCATCTTAGTCCTTATTTGTGTGTAAACAGCATCGATCTGGCATTTTTCAAACAAAGTTACTGACTAAGATGGCGGTCTCCCATAATATGGCGTGCTCCTTGTGGCCGGATATGACGACACGTGGGTACAAGCCATTGCACAGTTGTTGTTTTTTAAGACCACCCGTGCTTGACTTGACTTTACTTGACTTCAGGGTGGAGTGGAGTTTCAAGGGGAAAGGTTGTCATTTACTTTGTTTATAATAATAATAATAATAATAATATATATATAATATTATATATAATAATAATTAGCATTTATAGCACCTAATCTTAAAAAAGCCCTAAGCGCTTACAATAATAAATGAATAAACCAGCAAGCAATATAAATAAATAAACAACAAAAATATATTATATGCGTGCGCGCACACACACGCACACAGACACACCCGCACACTAAACACATACACACACACACACACACCATACACGCACAAACAACACGCATGCACACAAACACACAGGGATGGAATTGGAAGGGGCACAGTACTTTGAAAAGAAATATAGCAGGCCATGATTTGAAAAGAGTAGTTTTAAGGGAAGACTTAAATGAAGAAAGGGAGTTGGCAGAACGGAGAGGTAAAAGGAGTTTATTCCAAGTGGAGGGGGCCTGGAAAGAGAAGGAACGTTCGCCAAGGGTCCTGGTGCTGTAACGAGGTATCTGGAGGAGAGAAGTGTCAGAAGAGGAGCGTAACTGTCTAAGAGATGTGTAAAGGTTCAGAAGATCAGCGAGATAAGGAGCCAGACCATTCAGGGATTTGCAATAGAGCAGAGAGAGCAGTATTTTTCAGACTATAAGGCACACCTTATTATAAAGTGCAGGGCAATTTTCAAGAAAAATCTGAAAAAAGTAAAGTAAAAGGCACCCTCATTTATAAGGCGATACACTCCTCGCAAAAGAAAGTCAAAGTTTGAAGCCTGTACACGCTTACCGACCGCCATTACTGCTGTCATAAACGAGAGTTGGCTCCCTTCTCAAATAATCGAACTTCCGTTTTTGCGACTTCCGGTTGTTGTGTTTGGACTTTTCTTCACGAAAACTGGTAGAATTATGGCATTTTAAGCTCTACAACGATGCTTTTTACATCCAATGAAGGGTTATGGCATCTGTTGGATGGTATCTCGGATGATAATAGGGATTTTGAAGCATTTCAACGTGAGTATTCGTCGTGTCGGCGACTCATTACCACTTTCGATGTTGTGACTCACAGTAGACTGTACTGAGTACGGCAATCGTTGCCTTTCTTCTCACGATTTTGCTTACTAATAGGGCGCCCTCGTTTATTAGGCGCATAGGTCGAAAGTGGAAATCGCCTTATAATCCGAAAATTACGGTAGTCAGAAAGATAGTAGATGACAGTAAGTAAAAGGAAAAGGCAGAATCAAAGAGAGTGGCAGATTAGAGGAAGTTGCAAGCACAGAACTTCCAGAAGGTGGGGGAACTATTTTTACGAATCCCCTCGGGGAGAGACTCGTGCAGGGGGCGGGGGGCGTCCAGCTCCCTGTATGGAGGCACGAGGCATCCACCCACTGCCCCGACTAGGACTATACAGTTGAACCTCCCTTATAAGACCTTCAAAAAATCATCCAAAATGAGGTCTTACAAGAGAGGGGTCTTATAGGGAGGTAATTTTAATACTTACAAAGAAGGGCAATGTCTTAGAAAAATAGGTCTTAGTATGGGAGGGAGTCTTATAATGGGAGTTCTTATAAGGGAGGTTCCACTGTATTTGTATGGCTTGCCGTCTTGTTTCTTTGTGTGGTTGCGCAGAAGGGGACCTGTTTGGTCAGAGCGTGCGCCCGGAGGAGGACGACCTGTTTGGGAAACCAGGGGGTCTGTTCTCCAGCAGCAAGGGACTGTTCGATGATGACGACAACGACGACGATGCCGTGAGTGACAACTTGGATGGACAGCTTGTGTATCAGAAATATAAACATTTTGTATATAATGCTGTTTAGCTCATTCTGCTCTGCACCCGACAATTTGTCAGACGTCCTAGTGCAGCTACCAGCGCCTGCACCCGAATATTTGTAGGGCAGCGACCTCCCTTGACTTTCCTTATCAATCTAGAAACTATTGACCCTTTCGCCGCCAGACATTTTTTAGCCAAAAAATTCCCATAAAACTTACCTGGGTAAAGAAACGTTGGCTTCTGCATTACTGTCAACCCCCCTATGACACGTATCAAATAAGGCCTTTCAACCCCCCTATGACACGTATCAAATAAGGCCTTTCTTTACCGCCCAGAATTAACTAAACAAGATCTTTGGATAGCAGATCCTTATTTCCTGCCTTTTAGTGGCATGGGTTTTAAATCAGTTTTTGTTTCAGAAATGTGACGTCGGCGGCGAAAGGGTTAATGACTACAATACGTTTATTCTGAAGCTGTTTGCGTCAGAATGATCGCTAAACTCGTGGCGCGATTTTGAATGATTTGCAAGCACTTCAGTGTCGTACTTTTGTGTGTTTTTGTAATAAAGCTAGCACCTCTCTCTCTCAGAACCTGCAGGCTGAGTGCAGCCCGCAAGGCAAATGGGCAGCGCGCTAAGGGTTAAAGCATCCATTGTTACTGTGTAAACTTTGCAATAAAAGAGCGTGTGTTGATTGTTAAGTCTCCCCCGTGGGGATACCGGGGGGTCTTTCGTACAAATAGTTCCCCCACCTTCTGGAAGTTCTGTGCTTATAACATCCTCTAATCTGTCACTCTGTGTGACTCTGCCTTTTCCCTTTGCTTATTGAATATTGTCATCTGCTATCTTTCTATCTTACTGGTCCATTCTCCTGCCTCTTTTGGGTATAAATTCTTACAAAGATTTCTTCAGCCGAGGTCGGGCCTAACTATGTCTTAGGCGCATAATGCAGCATGATGCATCTACGCTCGTATGACAGCAAACTGTCTGAGCGAACGAAGAAGAAGAAGATTGTTAGAAAGTGTAGTGATGACAAAATATCTTTAAAACAATATTTTAAGATGGTATGGTTATTCGTTTGTACTATTATTGGTGGCGATAATTGTTGTTTGTGTTGTGCGTAGGGGGGTCTGTTTGACGACACACCAAGCACTACGAAGAAATCCAAGGCTGCCGCTGCACCACAGAGCTCGGAACACTTGGATAGCCATGGTATGTGTGTGTTCTCTGTGTGTGTTTGTGTGTGTGTGTTTGTATCTGTATGCATGTGTGTGTGCGTGCGTGCGTGCATGCGCTTTCACATCATCAACCCTTTCACCGCCAATGTCACATTTTTGCACCACAAAGGTTTAATACCCAAGTCACTAAAACACATCAAACCTGGGCCTGTTATTCAAAGAGCCTATTTTCTTAATTTTGGGAGGTAAGGACTGGCCTTACTGTATGCATGTCAGAGAGGAATTCCCAATATTGCAGATGATTTTTTTTTCTCCACCCAGATAAGTATGATGGGATTTTTTTGCTGAAAAATGGCTGGCGGCGAAAGGGTTAACGTTTGTTGTGTTCTTGTCTTCAATCAATCAATCAATCAAAATATTTATTGTCTTTAAAACATAAAGAAATTCTGTGTCTGGCATGCACATAAAACACATATACAAATACAAATAGAGACAATAAGACAATATACAGTAAATACATCATACAAAATTAAATTACAATACAATATAACACAACACACACACACACACACACACACACACACACACACACACTTTGTAGCAGTCAGCAAAATAAGGGAAAAGGGTTTCAGGCATGACATTTTTCAATCAGCCTTTAGGTTGATTTCAGGCTTTTTTATGGCCCCGGAGGCCATTTTTGAAATTAAGAAAAAAGAGACCAACTGAGTGTACAAATAATTCTTATGAGCGAATAAAAATGAATTAAATATATCAATTCTAGTCCTAATGCTGTTTTTAAAGCTTAAATTACAAAACAAAAAAGCTTCAACTTTAGGGTACCTCAGCCTTTGTCAGACGTCTTTACAGACCTGTTTAGTCTACTATTTTCGAGTAGTATTTTACTCTATTTGGACCTCTACTACTCTTCAAAATTGATAATAATGCTCTTTAATTCTTGATTGCTACTCATTTTCAGTGGTGGTTCTAATGAATAGGACTACACATGTCACACCAAAACTACTCGTTTCAGCTATCCAGACTACTCAAGACTTGTGTTGGGGGTAACTTGGGGGCCGTTTCACAAGGGATAACGTTACGTTGCGCTCACTCAAATCAGCGAAAACGGTCTAAGAAACACCCTTCGTTTGCCGATAGTTTGCGTTTTGTTCTTGCCAAACACCGAGCAAGTGGCGAACTATGCGGAACTAGTAGGGGGTGAATACGTTTCTTGTTGTTGATTGGTCCATTACAGTTTGCTTAAAATAATAACAAAAATTTGGACCAGTCAGACAAGAACTTGTAATATTCTTTTACAAACGTTGTCTAAAGTGTTTCTTAGGCCCCTGTTTGGCGTAAGCGTTATTCGCGCGGCGGCCGTTATCTAGAGAAACTCGACCCAGGTCTGTCTTTAGCCTAAATGATAATAATTTGTCAACTAACATTGAGGCTGTACCTAACATAAATGTATTCAAAAATCTTCTGGACAAAGACACAATGACATCGAATTTTTATAATACTTTCGATGAATAATAAAAAAATAAAGTCCATTCCATATTTTTGTTAAATTTTATAGTTTAGCTGTAGAAAGCAAGCCACCTTGAAACAACTCAAAGTCACAAACGAGAAAGGGCGTAAGAGGGCCGCGAGGCCCACTTCTAGCCCTAATTACTACTACTACTACTACTAGATGATAATTTCTCAGTCCCATGCCAATCAGACAAGAGCTTGTAATATTCTTCTGCAAACGTTGTCTAAAGTGTTTCTTAGGCCCCGTTTGGCGTAAGTGTTATTCACGCGGCGACCGAAAACTCGACCCAGGTCTGTCTTTAACCTAAATGATAGTAGATGATAATTTCTCAATCCCATGCCTGGCTGTGTGCGCAGGCGAAGGCAGCAGGCCTCGCACGGCCAGTGGGAAGAAAGTCCCCAAAGGAGCCGTCTCCATATTCGGAGGTGAGAACGTTTGAATATGCATGTGTCTTTCTATTCTTTTTCCTTTCTTTTTCGTATGAAGTATTTTCAACCTTGATATTTTCAACTGTGTTTTTCTATTCTTTTTCCTTTCTTTTTCGTATGAAGTATTTTCAACCTTGATATTTTCAACTGTGTTTTTCTATTCTTTTTCCTTTCTTTTTCGTATGAAGTATTTTCAACCTTGATATTTTCAACTGTGTTTTTCTATTCTTTTTCCTTTCTTTTTCGTATGAAGTATTTTCAACCTTGATATTTTCAACTGTGTTTTTCTATTCTTTTTCCTTCCTTTTTCGTATGAAGTATTTTCAACCTTGATATTTTCAACTGTGTCTTTCTATTCTTTTTCCTTCCTTTTTCGTATGAAGTATTTTCAACCTTGATATTTTCAACTGTGTCTTTCTATTCTTTTTCCTTCCTTTTTCGTATGAAGTATTTTCAACCTTGATATTTTCAACTGTGTCTTTCTATTCTTTTTCCTTCCTTTTTCGTATGAAGTATTTTCAACCTTGATATTTTCAACTGTGTCTTTCTATTCTTTTTCCTTCCTTTTTCGTATGAAGTATTTTTAACCTTGATATTTTCAACTGTGTCTTTCTATTCTTTTTCCTTTCTTTTTCGTATGAAGTATTTTTATACAACAAACACACAACTACACAACAAGTGTAAAGTGACGTTATTTTGTTTACAAAAGACAAAACAAAACTACTGGACATTTCGGCGAATGCGCCTTTATCAACACAGACAAAGAAGGAAACGGCAAACAGCAAATATATCAAAAGGAGCAAAAAGCAGGATCAAAATAAAACGCATTGGACTGTAGAGGGGAAGAATTGTTTTTTTATTTTGATCTTGTTGGTTTTTTGCTCCTTTTGTTGCCTGCTTTTTGCTCCTTTTGCTATATTTGCTGTTTTCTTGTTTGTCTGTGTTGATAAAGGCGCATTCGCCGAAATATCCAGTAGTTTTGTTTTGTCTCTTGTGAATAAAATAACGTCACTTTACGCTTGTCGTGTAGTTGTTTGTTTGTTGTATGTTCCAGTGACGTTGCAGTCTGTTTCAGTTTTTTGGAAGTATTTTCAACCTTGATCTGTTTGTCGTGTTGGTTTCTTCTTCTTCTTCTGCGTTCCCAGGCCATATGGCCATAATGGGGTAAGGTACATGTGTGTCCAATTTTCAGTCTTCACTGGGTCTCCTCATTGCATACGGCCGACGCATTCCGATTTCGGAGGTGTGTTGGTTTAATCTTTACTTCAAACTGAAGTTGTAATAGTAAATTGCTGTTCTGGGCATATTTGTCTCTACTTTTATGTATTCTGCCAATATCCAAAATCTTAAACCAAAATATGAATGATTTCTTTCTGTATTTACCTTATTTTACTGAAAGAAAAACACTCCAAAATTGTTCAGACCTAAGGTGCACCCCCCCCCCCTCCTAATTTTATACAAAATTCAGATTTTGTTATTAATTTTCTTACTATATTATTAGTCATATTATAATGCAGGGTCTCAGTCTGGGGAAAAAAGTATTGCCTTATAATCCGAAAAATACGGTAAATATTTTAAAAAAGCAGATCAATAGAAACAAACATCATTTTTCTGTCTACGATGATTTATTTGTGCGTGTGTTTCTCTTTTGCGTGTGTGTCTGCTGTGCATGTGTGTGAGTGTTTCAATGCTGATTGTAAAGCGCTTTGTGTTCGATAAAAAGCACTATATAAATATCCGTTTATTATTATTCACGTCGACATGAGATTTTAAGCTATTAAGAGTGAAAACCAAGCTTGAGAGCTACAATGAAGATCAAAATAGGCTGGAAAATGTTGCTAGAAGCAGATTTTACGGTACTGATAAATGTAGAAGGGGAAAATCAATAGACAAGCCGCATCTATATTATAATACGCGTGCCGACAAGAATTTTTAATGTCTATTTTCTCCTAAGTCGCGGCGATTTTTGCCTTCAACTGTGAAATATAGGGGCACGTGTAGGTGCTTAACAGTTCTTCCAAGTGAAATTCGCCAAGTCGTCGTTTAAAGCCGGGATTTCACATAAAAGTTGCTTAACGGAGGGAGTGATTTGAAAGAAAGACAGTTTCACGGCAGTGGAATAGCCGTGACGTCTAGCAAAATGTGTCGTCTGCTAAACACGGTCATGAATTGACATGAAACCGAGCAAGCATTGATTAAGTGTGTGCTGTCTACTACAGTGTGTGTGTGTGTTTTTTTCTTCTTCACAACATTTATTTTTCTCAAAGTGACAAAACCTAAGTCGGTTCTGTGCGAGGCTTACAATTGCTTTCATGAAGCTGCGTCAGGTGTCCGACTGACTTGACTGCTTTCCCTTCTTCCTCCCTTCTTCCTCTTGTAATAATGTTTTTACATCGACTGCCGTACAAGCCTTGATAGGTCAATGGATAAAGCGGCGCAAATCAGTAGATCGAGGCACGTCCGTGGTCGTGGGTTCGAGTCTGCCCCTAGCCACAATTTTTTTTTCTCGGGAGGAGGGGCATCATTTTTTTTTTTTAAAGGAGAGGGGAGTGGGCGGAAGGGAGGGGGCACCACCACATATTTTTGGGTCTCTTTTCTTCATTATTTACATCTAACCAGTTCTTCTTCTTCTTCTTCGATCGCTCAGACAGGTTCCTATCAATTATGAACGCAGATGCTTCATGCTGCCGTGCGGAGCACAGGTTTATCTAGTCAGTATATAAGCCGCATGAGCCAAAGTTGAGGGGAAAAGTAGCGGCTTATAGTCCATATTTTATGGTAACAGCGTTTTTCTTTCTGTTCAGGAGGAGACGACGATTTATTCACATCTTCGGTGAGACACGACAGCGACGCCAGCAGCCACAAACCCAGAGAGAGAAGGGGGACTGGCAGCTCCTCGGGGTCTTTCTCTGCAGCAACGCCGCCCAGTAAAACCGCCGACAAAAAGCCCATCAGTGGTGGTGGTGGTGGTGTCGGTGGTTTGTTTGACGACAATGACGAGGATGAAGACGACCTGTTCAGCTCGCAGTCCGCATCCAAAGCGCTGCCGTCTAAAGGTGAGCGTGATGAAAACTGTCGGATGTTGTTGTTGTTGTTCCCTGGCTTAACAACTCCAGGGATCATCCCAACAAGCCAAAGCGCCGCCGTCTAAAGGTGAGCGTGATGAAAACTGTCGGATGTTGTTGTTGTTCCCTGGCTTAACAACTCCAGGGATCATCCCAACATCCAAAGCGCCGCCGTCTAAAGGTGAGCGTGATGAAAACTGTCGGATGTTGTTGTTGTTCCCTGGCTTAACAACTCCAGGGATCATCCCAACATCCAAAGCGCCGCCGTCTAAAGGTGAGCGTGATGAAAACTGTCGGATGTTGTTGTTGTTCCCTGGCTTAAAGACTCCAGGGATCATCCCAACATCCAAAGCGCCGCCGTCTAAAGGTGAGCGTGATGAAAACTGTCGGATGTTGTTGTTGTTGTTACCCTGGCTTAACAACTCCAGGGATCATCCCAACAGCCAAAGCGCCGCCGTCTAAAGGTGAGCGTGATGAAAACTGTCGGATGTTGTTGTTGTTGTTCCCTGGCTTAACAACTCCAGGGATCATCCCAACAGCCAAAGCGCCGCCGTCTAAAGGTGAGCGTGATGAAAACTGTCGGATGTTGTTGTTGTTGTTGTTCCCTGGCTTAACAACTCCAGGGATCATCCCAACAGCCAAAGCGCCGCCGTCTAAAGGTGAGCGTGATGAAAACTGTCGGATGTTGTTGTTGTTGTTCCCTGGCTTAACAACTCCAGGGATCATCCCAACAGCCAAAGCGCCGCCGTCTAAAGGTGAGCGTGATGAAAACTGTCGGATGTTGTTGTTGTTGTTCCCTGGCTTAACAACTCCAGGGATCATCCCAACAGCCAAAGCGCCGCCGTCTAAAGGTGAGCGTGATGAAAACTGTCGGATGTTGTTGTTGTTGTTCCCTGGCTTAAAGAACTCCAGGGATCATCCCAACAGCCAAAGCGCTTGAACACTTTGGTATAAATGCACCAGCTAGGGATGAGAAGAGTACGTGTGACCGTTTTTGATTACTCCGCCACATGGGCAGCTACACTCCGACTTCGGAGGATTTTAGACTAATGATGTTATGCCAAGAGCTTGTCATGGCTTACGACAATCCCCGCACTATCATGCAGAACATAACAACATTTTGATGTAGCCTTGCCGTTCTAGCTTATGTCAACTGGTCTGACACAGCCTCATGCCAAGGCGGAAAACTGTGAGATGAATTTTTTTTTTTTTTTTAAATTTATTTCATTTTCTTTCTTTTTTTTCCCCCTTTTTCGGTTTTTGTTTTTTGGGTGATTTTTTTTTTTTTTTGAATTGACATGATGATGATGATTATGATGATGATAATGAGTCCTGATGAAGATGATGCTGTGGGGTCCATTATGGATTGAAACACCGTGACAGGGCTGTCCTCCACGCTCCCTATCACATGTATCCTGGTCTGTCAACCAGGCCGGGCACAGCCTGTTTCACAGTGGCTCTTTAGTTTTCCCTGTGGCCTTACCCCATACTAACTGATAAACCCCCGCCCTTCACTTCAGTCAACAATCAGTTACCAGCAACTGATAAGTTGACAACAGCCCGCCTACTGTTAAAGACCCACCAGTTCATGTGTCAAAATCACGTGTTTTCCCTCTTATAGCTGGTAAGAAATCTTGTTTTGACCAGGTTTGACTCCCATACAAATGCCCCCAAATTCAAAACCGAAACATCATTTTAAAGAGCAGCCTCAATTTGAAGTTGCAGACATTTGTATGTGTGTCACAGCTACCTAGAAAAAAACAAGGGACTTAATCGAGGTGCATCAGTGTGTCTTTAAGTGAACTGTACTCCGTGCTTACCTCCCCTGTTTGTGAAGCCTCTGGAAAACAGGAGATTGACAAGTCACATGAGGGGCTACAGATCACGCTTACCTCCCCTGTTTGCGAAGCCTGTGGGAAACAGGAGATTGACAAGTCACATGAGGGGCTACAGATCACGCTTACCTCCCCTGTTTGTGAAGCCCGTGGGAAACAGGAGATTGACAAGTCACATGAGGGGCTACAGATCACGCTTACCTCCCCTGTTTGTGAAGGCTGTGAGAAACAGGCGATTGACAAGTCACATGAGGGGCTACAGATCACGCTTACATCCCCTGTTTGTGAAGGCTGTGAGAAACAGGCGATTGACAAGTCACATGAGGGGCTACAGATCACGCTTACCTCCCCTGTTTGTGAAGGCTGTAAGAAACAGGCGATTGACCAGTCACATGAGGGGCTACAGATCACGCTTACCTCCCCTGTTTGTGAAGGCTGTGGGAAACAGGCGATTGACAAGTCACATGAGGGGCTACAGATCACGCTTACATCCCCTGTTTGTGAAGGCTGTGAGAAACAGGAGATTGACAAGTCACATGAGGGGCTACAGATCACGCTTACATCCCCTGTTTGTGAAGGCTGTGGGAAACAGGCGATTGACAAGTCACATGAGGGGATGCAGATCACGCTTACCTCCCCTGTTTGTGAAGCCTCTGGGAAACAGGAGATTGACAAGTCACATGAGGGGCTACAGATCACGCTTACCTCCCCTGTTTGTGAAGGCTGTGGGAAACAGAAGATTGACAAGTCACATGAGGGGCTACAGATCACGCTTACCTCCCCTGTTTGTGAAGGCTGTGGGAAACAGGAGATTGACAAGTCACATGAGGGGCTACAGATCACGCTTACCTCCCCTGTTTGTGAAGCCTCTGGGAAACAGGAGATTGACAAGTCACATGAGGGGCTACAGATCACGCTTACCTCCCCTGTTTGTGAAGGCTGTGGGAAACAGAAGATTGACAAGTCACATGAGGGGCTACAGATCACGCTTACATCCCCTGTTTGTGAAGGCTGTGGGAAACAGGAGATTGACAAGTCACATGAGGGGCTACAGATCACGCTTACCTCCCCTGTTTGTGAAGGCTGTGGGAAACAGGAGATTGACAAGTCACATGAGGGGCTACAGATCACGCTTACCTCCCCTGTTTGTGAAGGCTGTGGGAAACAGGAGATTGA
>CM065706.1:35056413-35071413 GCA_017654935.2 Phymorhynchus buccinoides | reverse complement strand
ATTTTATTTTTTTCAGGGAACACGAGATAAGCATACATGTGAGAATGAGGGAGAGAGAGAGAGAGTGTGTGAGAGAGAATGAGAGAGAGTGTGTGCGTGAGAGAGTGTGTGTGTGAGAGAGAATGAGAGAGTGTGTGAGAGAGAGAGAGAATGAGAGATAGAGAGAGAGGTGTAGAGAGAAAGAGAGAGAGCGGACACCAAACCAGAAAGAACCTCCATCGCTGCTTCCGAGCCAAAAAAATAAACCTAAAGGGAAAGGAGAAAGAGATTGTGCACTACATAACTTGTCTGAATAAATAAATAATCCAATTCAATCCAATCCAATCCAATCTGCTTTGTTATCTCAAGATAGAGACTTTCATCGTCAGGTGCGACAGCATCACGGAAGAAACGACATTACTGAAAAACATCAAAGCGTTTCAAATGCAATTATAGAAACCTGGGACGGTATTCATGTCGAGATAGCATGAGACTTAGCATGATGCTAACTTAGAAGCTCTTCCAAAAGTAAGTCCTATTAAATCCTATAGGACATTGGAAGAGCTTCTAAGTTAGCATCATGCTAAGTCTCATGCTATCTCAACGTGAATACAGGCCCAGAATACTAACTTTAAAATTCATGACTAAGCACGCACACAGAGAAGCGCACACATAAATATGCAAGTGTTCGTACATGTGCGCGAAACTACACATTTTGTCTTATGTCGTGTTACAGATGCCGGCGGGTGCGGTGTCCATGTTTGGAGGGGGAGGCAACCCTCTGCTGGCAGCGCTAAAAAAACAGCAACCTGACTCAGACAGTGAGGTGAGGCCAGTGTGTGAGTGTGTGTGTGTGTGTGTGTGTGTGTGTGTGTGTGAGTGAGTGTCTGTGTGTATATGTGTGTGTGTTACTGTGTGTGTGTGTGTGTGTCACTGTGTGTGTGTGTGTGAGTGAGTGTCTGTGTGTATATTATATATGTGTGTGTGTTACTGTGTGAGTGTGTGTATCACTGTGTGTGAGTGTGTGTGTGTATATATGGTATCACTGTGTGTGAGTGTGTGTATATGTGTGTGTGTTACTGTGTGTGTGGACCGTGTGTGGTGTGTGACCGTGTATCAGCACTGAAAAAATAGCAACCTGGCTCAGACAGTGAGGTGAGGCCAGTGTGTGTGTGTGTCACTGTGTGTGTGTGGGTGTGTGTAGCGTGGGTGTGACCGTGGTGGGGGGGGGGGGGGGGGGAGACCATGTGTGTGTGTGTGTGACTGTGTGTGTGCGTGTGTGAGACCATGTGTGTGTGACCGTGTATCAGCACCAAAAAACCAGCGACCAGGATCAGACAGTGAGGTAAGGCCATTGTGTGTGTGTGCATAGGTGCAACATTTCCTGGTATACAAGGATTTCCTGTTTTTGAATTTTGCCAGGAAAGGAAGTTCCTTTTTTTTAAAGTTGTCAAACAAGATACTTGTGTGTCTACTGTATTTTTCAAACATTTTAAAATAAGCATTTGTATAAATTGTGGAAAAAGCAAACTAAAAAGTAAAATACCTTCATAAATCAATTTTTGCTTCAGCTGCAGGAGAACATTACCCTTGGACCCCGGCCTTTCAGGGTTTTTTCATTTGCACCCATGTGTGTGTGTGCATGTGTGACCATGTGTGTGTGTGCATGTGTGACCATGTGTGTGTGTGCATGTGTGACTATGTGTGTGTGTGCATGTGTGGACCATGTGTGTGTGTGCATGTGTGACCATGTGTGTGTGTGCATGTGTGACCATTGTGTGTGTGTGCATGTGTGACCATGTGTGTGTGTGCATGTGTGACCATGTGTGTGTGTGCATGTGTGACCATGTGTGTGTGTGTGTGTGCACACATGTGTGGGATAGGGAGTGGGGGGGGGGGGGGGGGGGGGGCAGCGCTAAAAAAACAGGGACCTGACTCAGACACTGAGGTGAGGCCATTCTGTGTATATATTTTAGTATTTGGTATTTTAATATAATTATTGGGTTAGTGGGTGGATGGCTCATGCCTCCATACGGGGGAGCTGGACGACCCCGCCCCCCTCACAAGTCTCTCCCCGTGGGGATACCGGGGGGTCTTTTGTAAAAATAGTTCCCCCACCTTCTTGAAAGTTCTGTGCTTGTAACTTCCTCTAATCTGCCACTCTCTTTGACTCTGCCTTTTCCCTTTGATTTCTATCATCTACTATCTTTCCGACTTATTGGCCCATTCTCCTGCCTTTTAAAAAAAACAAAATCTTCCAAAGAATTTTCTCCTTTGAGCTCCTCCGAAATTCGTGAATGTGTCAGCTGTACGCAGCGGGGAGACCAATGAAAGCTGAAAACCGGACACATACGTACCTTACTCATTATGGCCATATGGCCTGGGAGTGCAGAAGGAGAAGAAGATAAATGTGACCCAACACCACAAAAGGGACATTAAGTCGCTGGGCTAGTTTCTCACAACAGGCTTGCAAAGTCAAAAATTTTATTTTTTGTCAATTTTGAGTTATGGGTACATTTTTGTTCTCTAACATCTTATCTTTCATATTTATAAAGGATAATCTTTGACGCATTCCTGGCGTCAGCTGTGCGGGCGCTCACTTCCCCTGTGATGTACAGCAGCGCCCGGCTAACAATCCTTGCCGACGGCGTATTTTGGCACTTTCCTGATTTTTTTTTACGATAGCTAAACAAGAACAAACAATAAAGTGTTTGGTATCAAAAGAAAGAGCAAACACTGAACTAATCGGTTATTGGTAAAATTTTTATAACTGGTAACCATGTCGTTCGCTTGAAATAGCAAAGGTTACAGACTAAAAAAACCTTTACATTCTATTCTGTTCTGAACACCAAAATAGGGGTAAAACGGGGAAACAAAGCTTCAGTCTTACCTTCAAATCATCCAGGAATGGTTATATAAACCACATACAATAGAACACTGTCACACGACACGATATAAAGTGTTTTTCCTATGTTTTTTGACGGAATAGTCTGCCACATGTTTGGAGCCGGCCTTTCATCTTCCGAGTCCAAATCTAACATAGATTCATAATCACTTGTGTGTGAGGTAGATGCAGAAACCACGTGCGCTGCTCTGTCGTATGCTCCAGTGAGGGGGGGGGGGGGGGGGGGTGGGTTAGAGGTGGATGCAGAGATTCCTCTTCAGAATCGCTACTATCAACAGCATCCTCGAATAAAAAGTTTTCATCTTCAATCTCATGATTTTCTATCTCTCTGTCACTCCCTTCATCGCCTGACCCACTTTGACGAATGATTTCAAGTGCTTCTTTTGCAGTGAAATGCGAACCACGCTTTCGTTTAGCAGACATTTTGGGGGGTGGCAGAAAGCCGGGAAATTCCGCTTCCAAGTACTGCATTCCATAGCGACATTCCATCACGTACGCAGCTTGGAGCAAGTCAAAGTAGCAACGATAACCTTGCTAAGACATCCATCAAACTTATTAGAGGGGTTGCTTCCATTACACTGAACAGGGGAAACCAGATAATTGTTCAAAGTTGAAACCACACTATGTTGTTGCTACGTCTGGAGATGTGGACGTTCCCAGGAGCAGCATAGTGTGGTCCCATCGGCAACGGATAGAGAAAAGGACCACATCATAGTGTGGTTACGTCGTGAAAAGGTTAATACGGTCTGCAAATGGTCTTACAAGTGCGCATGTTTGTGTGTAGGAGGAGGAAGAAGGTGATGATGAGCATCGCAGCATTGAAGAGAGAATCCTCGCGCAGCAGCAGCGTCCGATCCTCAGCCAGCTCCTCCAATGTCAAGGTCAATCCCGCAACCTCCAAGGGCACAGCGCCTCCCAAGGTCGCGGCGACCCCCGCCCCTGTCAAGTCGTCTTCCGCGGCTGTGTCCAAAGTCGGGAGTCTGTTCGACGATGATGACGACGATCTGTTTTCCTCGACTGGGTAAGAGAAAGAAAGAAATTGTCTGTGTTTTGACGTGTTTTGTCTATGTTTCTGCGTTGCTATGTGCATGTGTCTTTCTTTTTGTGTGTGTGTGTGTGTCTATCGTTGTACAGTGGAACTTCCCTTATAAGACCCCCCCCCCCCATTATAAGACTCCCTCCCTCTTAAAATTACTACTCCCTTATACAACTCCCTCCCATTTAAGACCTAATTTTGGGGCAATAGGTGGATGCCTCGTGATACTTTTTTTCTCCAAGATTGAGGCCCCTGTGCCTTATAATATGACTAATAAAGTACAGTGGAACCTCTCTTATAAGACCCCCCATATGTTTTCCCTCTTATAGCTGGTAAGAAATCTTATTTTGACCAAGTACAATGCTCCCATACAAATTGCCTCTTGCACGAAAACGAGACATCACTTTAAAGAGCAGCCTCGATCGTATACGAGGAAAGTCTGAATGTGGGCCATCACCGACCCAGAAAAAAACAAGGGACTTAATCCAGCCGGAAGCGGTCAGTGGATCTTTAAGACCGACTTCTCTGAGACATTGCCCTTCTTTGGTAAGTGTTAAGATTTACCTCCCTTATACAAAATCCCTCCCACTTAAGACCTACTTCTCTGAGACATTGCCCTTCTTTGTAAGTATTAAAATTACCTCCCTTTTACAACTCCCTCCCACTTAGGCAGACCTACTTCTCTTGAGACATTGCCAAGCAATTTTATACTTTTGTAAGTATTAAAATTACCTCCCTTATAAGACTCCCTCCCATATAAGACCTACTTCTCTGAGACATTGCCCTTCTTTGTAAGTATTAAAATTACCTCCCTATACAAGACTCCCTCCAATCTTAAGACCTACTTCTCTGAGACATTGCCCTTCTTTGTAAGTATTAAAATTACCTCCACTTATAACAACTCCCTCCCACTTAAGACCTACTTCTCTGAGACATTGCCCTTCTTTGTAGTATTAAAATTACCTCCCTTAATCCACAACTCCCTCCCACTTAAGACCTACTTCTCTGAGACATTGCCCTTCTTTGTAAGTATTAAAATTACCTCCCTTTTACAAGACTCCCTCCCACTTAAGACCTACTTCTCTGAGACATTGCCCTTCTTTGTAAGTATTAAAATTACCTCCCTTATACAACTCCCTCCCACTTAAGACCTACTTCTCTGAGACATTGCCCTTCTTTGTAAGTATTAAAATTACCTCCCTTATACAACTCCCTCCCACTTAAGACCTACTTCTCTGAGACATTGCCCTTCTTTGTAAGTATTAAAATTACCTCCCTAATACAACTCCCTCCCACTTAAGACCTACTTCTCTGAGACATTGCCCTTCTTTGTAAAGTATTAAAATTACCTCCCCTTATACAACTCCCTCCCACTTAAGACCTACTTCTCTGAGACATTGCCCTTCTTTGTAAGTATTAAAATTACCTCCCTTATACAACTCCCTCCCACTTAAGACCTACTTCTCTGAGACATTGCCCTTCTTTGTAAGTATTAAAATTTACCTCCCTTATACAACTCCCTCCCACTTAAGACCTACTTCTCTGAGACATTGCCCTTCTTTGTAAGTATTAAAATTACCTCCCTTATACAACTCCCTCCCACTTAAGACCTACTTCTCTGAGACATTGCCCTTCTTTGTAAGTATTAAAATTACCTCCCTTATACAACTCCCTCCCACTTAAGACCTACTTCTTACTGAGACATTGCCCTTGTGCTTTGTAAGTATTAAAATTACCTCCCTTATACAACTCCCTCCCACTTAAGACCTACTTTGCTCTGAGACATTGCCCTTCTTTGTAAGTATTAAACATTACCTCCCTTATACAACTCTCTCCCACTTAAGACCTACTTCTCTGAGACATTGCCCTTCTTTTGTAAGTATTAAAATTACCTCCCTTATAACAACTCAACCGGACATCACTGCCTGAGACAAACATCATTACTGGCCTGGGGTTGCCTAGAACAATAATATAACATATAAGAAACGCAACAAAACTCACCACTGTGAACGATTCAATTTTGACAACATTACTGGTTGATCCAAGTTTAATGTTTGCCTAGAAATCATGGTTACTTTTTTTTTATTGAACTTTTTTTTTTTCATTTCCACATTTTTCACAAGGAAGAAAAACAAACAAATAATAGGCAAAAATCAAATAAATACATACAGAAGACAAACAAACATATTTACACACATCTGTGCCGTGGAAGTCATTGAAAAATGTTATCACATCTTGAGGTAACAATTTATCATCACTATGTGGAGAAATCGTGGTTACTTGCATTACAATCAGAACCATTAGTCTCCTTATTACTATCACTGCTAATGAAAATACATTGGAGTATTTGCTTAGGCTCGTGTAGGGACGCTTTTTTGCACATGTTTAACCCTTTCAACAACAACAACAACAACATACAGTATTTATACGGCGCTGAATCTTGATAGAAATCAAATCAAAGCGCACACACACGTTGGCATTCAAAGCGCATTCAAACACAAACGCAATACAAAGCGAACACACATGGATAACATAAATGGAATATAGCAGAAACAGACCTAATGGCAAGAGAGAGAAGAGAAAGAGAGAGGAGCTTTAATGACGGGGGAACAGGTGGGTTTTGAGGTTAGCTTTGAAAGCAGAGAGAGTCGGTCGCTGACGGAGGGAGAGAGGAAGCTTGTTCCACCGCCAATGTCGCATTTTTTGCACCACAATGATTTAACACCCATGTCATTAAAACCCTTGAAATCAGGGTCTGTTATTCAATAATATTGTGTTCCTAAATTAGGGCAGTAAGGATTGACCCTATCCTACATGTGCCACAGAGAAATCCCACAATATTGCAGACAAAATCTTTTCTGTAGCCAAGTAAGTTCTAATGGACATTTTTGGCTCAAAGATGGCTGGCGGTAAAAGGGTTAACATTAAAGATTGAAATAGAAGTGCCAAGCATAAGTGAAACGAAAGCTGGAAGAGTGACGTAGTTAAGTAACTCGAAGAATTTGGTTTGGATTGACAAAAACATGGATTTAGATCACTTTTAGACTCAGAAATTGCAGTTCCGAGTATACTCGGAATTAGGCCCTGACTGGCGTGCTCCTGTTCCGAGTATACTCGGAATTAGGCCCTGACTGGCGTTCTCCTGTTCCGAGTATACTCGGAATTAGGCCCTGACTGGCGTTCTCCTGTTCCGAGTATACTCGGAATTAGGCCCTGACTGGCGTTCTCCTGTTCCGAGTATACTCGGAATTAGGCCCTGACTGGCGTGCTCCTGTTCCGAGTATTCTCGGAATTAGGCCCTGACTGGCGTGCTCCTGTTCCGAGTATACTCGGAATTAGGCCCTGACTGGCGTTCTCCTGTTCCGAGTATACTCGGAATTAGGCCCTGACTGGCGTGCTCCTGTTCCGAGTATACTCGGAATTAGGCCCTGACTGGCGTTCTCCTGTTCCGAGTATACTCGGAATTAGGCCCTGACTGGTCGTGTCTCCTGTTCCGAGTATACTCGGAATTAGGCCCTGACTGGCGTGCTCCTGTTCCGAGTATACTCGGAATTAGGCCCTGACTGGCGTGCTCCTGTTCCGAGTATACTCGGAATTAGGCCCTGACTGGCGTTCTCCTGTTCCGAGTATACTCGGAATTAGGCCCTGACTGGCGTTCTCCTGTTCCGAGTATACTCGGAATTAGGCCCTGACTGGCGTTTGTCTCCTGTTCCGAGTATACTCGGAATTAGGCCCTGACTGGCGTTCTCCTGTTCCGAATACTCGGAATTAGGCCCTGACTGGCGTGCTCCTGTTCCAAGAATACTCGGAATTAGGCCCTGACTGGTGTTCTCCTGTTCCGAGTATTCTCGGAATTAGGCCCCTGACTGGCGTGCTCCTGTTCCAAGAATACTCGGAATTAGGCCCTGACTGGCGTCTGTCTCCTGTTCCGAGTATACTCGGAATTAGGCCCTGACTGGCGTTCTCCTGTTCCGAGTATACTCGGAATTCGTCTGCAAAGAGTTAAGACCTCATTTTGGGGCAGTGGGTGGATGCCTCGTGCCTCCATACAGGGAGCTGGATGACCCCGCCCCCTCCATGAGTCACTCCCCGTGGGGATGCCGGAGGGGGGGGGGGGGTCTTTCGTAAAGATTAGTTTCCCCCACCTTCTTGAAGTTCTGTGCATGTAACTTCCTCTAATCTGCCACTCTCTTTGACTCTGCCTTTTCCCTTTGCTTTCTGTCATCTACTATCTATCTGACTTATTGGTCCATTCTCCTCCTGCCTTTTAAAAAAAAAAATCTTCCAAATAATGTTTTCTCCTTTGAGCTCCTCCGAAATCGGAAGGTGTCGGCTGTTCGCAGCGGGGAGACCAGTGAAAACTGAAAACCGGACACGTATGTACCTTACCCATTATGGCCATATGGCCTGGGAACTCAGAAAAAGAAGAAGATCTCATTTTGGATTATTTTTGAAGGTCTTATAAGGGAGGTATATTATGTGTTTGTCTGTCTTTCTATATTATGTGTTTGTCTTTCTATATTATGTGTCTGTCTTTCTATATTATGTGTCTGTTCTTTCTATATTATGTGTCTGTCTATCTATCTATTTATGTGTCTATATTATGTGTCTGTCTTTCTATATTATGTGTCTGTCATCTATATTATGTGTCTGTCTATCTTTCTATATTATGTGTCTGTCTATCTATCTTTCTATATATGTGTCTGTCTTTCTATATTATGTGTCTGTCATTCTATATTATGTGTCTGTCTATCTTTCTATATATGTGTCTGTCTTTCTATATTATGTCTTTCTATATTATGTGTCTGTCTATCTTTCTATATTATGTGTCTGTCTTTCTATATTATGTGTCTGTCTATCTTTCTATATTATGTGTCTGTCTTCTCTATATTATGTGTCTGTCTATCTTTCTATATTATGTGTCTGTTCTTTCTATATTATGTGTCTGTGTCTGTCATTCTTTCTATATTATGTGTCTGTCTATATATTATGTGTCTGTCTTTCTATATTATGTGTCTGTCTATCTTTCTATATTATGTGTCTGTCTATCTTCTATATTATGTGTTCTATATTATGTGTCTGTCTATCTTTCTATATTATGTGTCTGTCTTTCTATATTATGTCTGTTCTATATTATGTGTCTGTCTGTCTTTCTATATTATGTGTCTGTCTGTCTTTCTATATTATGTGTCTGTTCTATATTATGTGTCTGTGTCTATCTTCTATATTATGTGTCTGTCTATTTTCTATATTATGTGTCTGTCTATCTTTCTATATTATGTGTCTGTCTTTTCTATATTATGTGTCTATCTTTCTATATTATGTGTCTGTCTTTCTATATTATGTGTCTGTCTTTCTATATTATGTGTCTGTCTTTTTCTATATTATGTGTCTGTCTATCTTTCTATATTATGTGTCTGTCTATCTTTCTATATTATGTGTCTGTCTATCTTTCTATATTATGTGTCTGTCTTTCTATATTATGTGTTTGTCTCTATATTATGTGTCTGTCTTTCTATATTATGTGTCTATCTTTCTATATTATGTCTTTCTATATTATGTGTCTGTCTGTCTTTCTATATTATGTGTCTGTCTTTCTATATTATGTGTCTGTCTATCTTTCTATATTATGTGTCTGTCTTTCTATATTATGTGTTTGTCTATCTTTCTATATTATGTGTCTGTCATTTATGTGTCTGTCTATCTTTCTATATTATGTGTCTGTGTCTGTCTTTCTATATTATGTGTCTGTCTATTCTATATTATGTGTCTGTCATTCTATATTATGTGTCTGTCTTTCTCTGTCTATATTATGTTCTATATTATGTGTTCTATATTATGTGTCTGTCTATCTTTCTATATTATGTGTCTGTCTTTCTATATTATGTGTCTGTCATTCTATATTATGTGTCTGTCATTCTATATTATGTGTTTGTCTATCTTTCTATATTATGTGTCTATCTCTCTATATTATGTGTCTGTCTATCTTTCTATATTATGTGTCTGTCATTCTATATTATGTGTCTGTCTTTCTATATTATGTGTCTGTCCATCTTTCTATATTATGTGTCTGTCCATCTTTCTATATTATGTGTCTGTCTATCTTTATCTTTGTGTAATGTAAAGGGCAATTCTGTTGACACCACACTTCAAAGTGACCACTCAGAACAGATTCTGTCAGGCCTTTTCCATATGTAAGTAACTCGTGTATTAAGTCATTCAAGTCCGGAATTAATAGATAATTGTCAATTTGATGCATTTGCTTCAAGGGAACTGGGAAGTAAATCTGTGTGCACACAATACCATGGTCACTTCTAAACTCGCTTCGCTCCCTTAGACCACAGTTTTGCCTCTGACTTTGCTTTTGTAATGTAGAGAGTTTTTCTATATATAAAGACTATAATAGGGGAAGATGGGGTAAAAAGCCCATGGGCGGGTAAGAAACCCATGCCAATTATCTCATGAATTAAAGCAAATTTTAGGCAAATTTGCCCATGAGACGAATGCTAAACATTAACACTCGTCTCATGGGCAAAATGTGACTGAAATTTGCATCATTTCATGAGATAATTAGCATGGGCTTCTCACCCGCCCATGGGCTTTTTACCCCGTCTTACCCTATATTATTTTTAAAAAAAAAGCTGATCTACCACTTCTCTATATCTAATCCTGAAGTCAAACCTGTAATCTTCTTTCATTTCTCCTTTTGTTTATGTATATTTTGTTTGTGTGTATGGCTGGAGTGATTTGTGATTTTTTTGAATAATTCAAAATTGCTGTTCTCACCCCCTGCCTGTGGCTATCTATCGATGCACGTATCTATGTTACCACGATAGCGTTTGACCGGAGGCACGTAGGAGGCTCAAATTTTGTGGGTGGGTGGATAGGAACTTGGGATACCTGGGCTAAGTTTGAAGACGAAGGTCATTGGTCAAAGGTTGAGGTCACTGGAGGCGAAAATGCTGCCGTGCCGCTGCTTGGTTTAGCGTTTTCACACTCTGGTCTTTGTTTGCTGTGTGCAGAAAATAACCGAGTTACAGATGCACCAGGCTCAGGCGGCTTAGCCGTAGCCAATACAGTTCCCACTTGTGCCCTTTGCTCAAATGTTGTTTTTTATCGTTGGTTGACATTAGCCAGTACAGTGGAACCTCCCTTATAAGACCTCCTGTTATAAGACTCCCTCCCACATTAGACTTACTTCTCTGAGCTGAGACATTGCCCTTCTTTGTAAGTGAAAATGTAAGCATTAAAATTACCTCCCTTATAGTTATACAACCCCTCCCTTACAATACCCCTCCCTTATTAGACCTCATTTTGGATTATTTTTGAAGGTCTTATAAGGGACGTTCCACTAGTAGGGGCCAACAGTAACATGAAAGCTGTACAGTAGATGATTTTCTACAGTACAGGAAGTTTAGTTTTGTGGGAGACTATGACTCAAACTAGGGGGGCGGGGACATCTGCACTGGTTCTAGCGCTGCAGCCAAAGCGATTCATTGGCCCCCTTGGGGGGGACCTTCCCCACAACGCCAGCTGTCCTCAAATCTCTTGGGCCGAGAGAGTGAGCATGTACCCCGGGCAAGGCACCGCCACTATGAACAAATTCTAGCCCAGCCCACCGGAATAGCATCTGCCCCTCTCTCTGCTATCTGGCAGTCGTGGTTGGGAGCGACAGACTGGCATCAGACAAGTACAAAATGTCCACTTGATTGCTGCTGATCTAGTCTGTACCGCTCTCTTTATCCCTGCGCGTGGTCGCTAATCAGCCCAACGATGGGTAAGCTACTGACAATGGTAGGACCAGTACTTTGTTCCTCCTAATCGGCCCAACGATGGGTAGGCTACTGAGGACCAGTATTTTGTTCCTCCTAATCAGCCCAACGATGGGTAGGCTACTGACAATGGTAGGACCAGTATTTTGTTCCTCCTAATCAGCCCAACGATGGGTAGGCTACTGACAATGGTAGGACCAGTACTTTGTTCCTCCTAATCGGCCCAACGATGGGTAGGCTACTGAGGACCAGTATTTTGTTCCTCCTAATCAGCCCAACGATGGGTAGGCTACTGACAATGGTAGGACCAGTATTTTGTTCCTCCTAATCAGCCCAACGATGGGTAGGCTACTGACAATGGTAGGACCAGTATTTTGTTCCTCCTAATCAGCCCAACGATGGGTAGGCTACTGACAATGGTAGGACCAGTATTTTGTTCCTCTGTCTATCGAAACCAGATTCTTTCTCTGTCTCATGTTTTTTCTGTTTTCATTGTTTACAACAACATTTTCTTTCAGTCATCTGTCTCTCTTTTCTTTCAGTCATCTGTCTCTATTTCTCTCTCTCTCTCTCTCTCTCTCTCTCTCTCTCTCTCTCTCTCTCTCTCTCTCTCTCTCTCTCTCTCTCTCTCTCTCTCTCTCTCGCTCTCTCTCTCTCTCTCTCTCTCTCTCTCTCTCTCTCTCTCTCTCTCTCTCTCTCTCTCTCTCTCTCTCTCTCTCTCTCTCTCTCTCTCTCTCTCTCTCTCTCTCTCTCTCTCTCTCTCTCTCTCTCTCTCTCTCTCTCTCTCTCTCTCTCTCTCTCTCTCTCTCTCTCTCTCTCTCTCTCTCTCTCTCTCTCTCTCTCTCCCTCTCCCAGTCTCCAAAAAATCTCTCTTACACAGACACTCATGCACACACACACACACACACACACACTTTACCTAGTATTTTTTTTTCCTTCTATTTTTAAAACATCCATAGTAGGGTAATAAAAAAAAAATCCACCTCTTTAACCTCCCAGGTAGGTAGTTAGCATTTTTGGGGAGAGAGACAAAGAGAGAGAGACAAAGAGAGAGACAAAGAGAGAGAGAGAGTAGTTTACATCCATCAGTATACACAGGTGGTATGCACACCACATCCTTCTGAAGTTCTGTTCACAGGTGAAACTCGTTTTGTGGAGGTCAGGGAAGGGATGGGGGTATAGGGTGTGTGGAGGGGTAGATCTTTCTTTGTTCATCCTCATTCCTGACTCCTCAGACATGCACAATCATGCACACACTACACACGCGCACAGACACACACACTCTCGCACGCACACGCACACACACACACAGACGCGCACACACACACACACACACACAGTCACACACACACACTCACACTCATTTATCTAGGAGGGAGGTTCCAAGTCTACTAGAAAAGATATCTGATAATAGAGTCATAGAAGTGAGTACTGAGCATGTGTGCTGGTCAGTTATGCCTGATAGTTTGACCTCCACATAGCACAGGAGGTGGCTACTAATCGGGAAAGCTGGGCTGGCATTGGTTTACAGTCCCAATGCCTTGCCCAAGGGGACATCCCCACTCTCAGGCAACAGGACCGTAGGGCGGGTGGCTTTGGGAAATGACCATAGCTCAGGCAATTTCTGCGCTGGTACTAATAGCCCCCAAGGCGTCTCCCAAATCCCCCGGAGTCAGAGCGTGGCTGCTCACATGGCGGGGTAATCAGAAACGGTCACACGTAATGTTCTCATCTGTAGCTGTTGCACTTATACCACAAGTGTTCAAGTGGTTAAAGGCATCTACAAACTAAGGGATATAAAAATGCTACTTTGGCGGTGAAAGGGTTAAAGGATCCTTTATAAATATGAAAGATAAGATGTTAGAGAACACAAAAATACTCATAACTCAAAACTGATCAAAAAATTAGATTTTTGACTTTTTTTCATCCTCATTCCTGACTTGTTGCAAGCCTCTTGTGAGAAACTAGCCCAGGTCCAGAGCACATGTAAGCAAGCAGTAGGCAGTTTTCGCCACACTTCCTTTTTTCAGACTGCGAGCTAAAGACCCTTCTTTTCTCTCTTGCTGGTAGAGGCGTGTGTCTAAAAATAGCCACCGTAGAATCGGGTGTTCAAGTGGTTAAAGGCACTACAGGGATATTTTTCGCCACACGCTGCGAGCAAACCCTTCTTTTCTGTTGCTGGTAGAGGCGTGTGTCTAAAAATAGCCACCGTAGAATCGGGTGCTGCAGTTTTAAGCTGTTGGGATGATCCCTGGAGTCTTTTAGCCAGGGTAAGACAACAACAACAACAACTAATCTTCAGAGAGTCGCAGTCATTCACTAAAAAGGCTGAGGGCGTGCACGCATTATACAGCGGTAACCTGTGCGCATATTCCATGCACAATCCATGAAGAAACATCTGGAAGTAAGAAATGTGCAGATGGATTGGTTTCCGCCTATAATAATGTGCACATGCCTTCATATTTTTTACTTCCAGATTGTTGTGGGGTTTTTCCTTTCTCTCTGTCTCTATGAGTTTCCGCATATAATAATGTGCACATGCCTTCATATTTCCTACTTCCAGATTGTTGTGGGTTTTTTCCTTTCTCTCTGTCTCTATGAGTTTCCGCATATAATAATGTGCACATGCCTTCATATTTTTTACTTCCAGATTGTTGTGGGTTTTCTTCCTTTCTCTCTGTCTCTATGGGTTTCCGCCTATAATAATGTGCACATGCCTTCATATTTCCTACTTCCAGATTGTTGTGGGTTTTTTCCTTTCTCTCTGTCTCTCTATGAGTTTCCGCATATAATAATGTGCACATGCCTTCATATTTTTTACTTCCAGATTGTTGTGGGTTTTCTTCCTTTCTCTCTGTTTCTATGGGTTTCCGCCTATAATAATGTGCACATGCCTTCATATTTCCTACTTCCAGATTGTTGTGGTTTTTTTCCTTTCTCTCTGTCTCTATGGGTTTCCGCGTATAATAATGTGCACATGCCTTCATATTTCCTACTTCCAGATTGTTGTGTGTTTTTTTCCTTTCTCTCTGTCTCTCCACTTCAGCCTATAATAATGTGCACATGCCTTCATATTTCCTACTTCCAGATTGTTGTGGGTTTTTTTCCTTTCTCTCAGTCTCAATCTCTCCCTGCATAACAGGTGGAAGTCATTTATGGAGAAAGATTCCTGGACTGATAGATATGGGAAGAGAGGTCTGATAGTGATTACCTGGTAGGGATGAGTGGGTGATGAGAGTGATCCTTGGTTGGATGGTAAATAGCTGTGTGTGTGTGTGTGTGTGTGTGTGTGTGTGCATGCATGTGCA
>CM065706.1:35031413-35053913 GCA_017654935.2 Phymorhynchus buccinoides | reverse complement strand
CTCTGTTGGTGAGTGTGTTCATTCTTTAATTTAACGTCTATCCACCCTACAGTCATCTTAAACACCAAAAGAAAATATTAAAAAAATTGTATGTATCATATGTGTAGCATGTAGGTGTGTGCAAATGTCCGTTAAAGGGGTGAGTGTGTGTAGATGTGCGTGCACACTTGTATATCTGAATGCATGCCTTTGTGTATGTGCGTGCGTGTGTGTGTGCATGTCTTGATGCGCTCTGTGTGGCTGTCGTTGAGTGTGTGTGAGTGTGTGTTGTTATTGTTCTTTAATTTAACGTCTTTTCACTTAAAAGTGATACAGTGGAATCCGTTTAATTGGCCATCGGATAATCGGCCAAAGCCGCTTAATCGGCCAATTTCCCCTGGAACGGAATTTTTTCTTCTTAAGCATGTGTTATTTTGTTCGTTTTTACGGCCAAAGCTGAAATCTTCAATTTCGCTTTATTGGCCACTTTTTCTCTCTAATTTGTCCTCTGTACCCCTTTTTGAGAGGGAGAACAACAGAGGCAGACAAACTGACAACACGCTTTTGACATCTACATGGTTGAGTGTGAAGTTGGAAGGTGAGCTGTTGTCAATTGAAAGACCCTTCATGGCGTTAAAATCACTCAAGAAAACAAAATCATTGTCTTATGTACTCGTGCTTCTGTCAAGTTGTAGGATTAATAAACACACACACACACACACACACACATCACAAAAACGGAAAGAATTTGAATTTGAACTGCAACATTTAATTTTGACGTCATTGCTTTTGACTTGCATAATTGCGTCATACAGTATATCGATGTTCGTTTTATCGGCCGATTCGCTTTATCGGCCATATTTTTCCTGGTCCCAAAAGTGGCCGATTAAGCGGATTCCACTATATAAGACATGAAAGAGTGTGTGTGTAGATGTGAGTGCGCACTATAATGTGAATGCATGCCTTTGTGTGTGTGCGTGCATGCGTGCATGCCTTTGTGTGTGTGCGTGCACACGCATACATGTGTGTCGAAGCAAGAAGACTAGAATTCTAGTCTCCTTGGTAGAACTCTGCATCAAGAAGCAGCAGCAGTGAAGGAACAGATTCACAGGTAGTTTATACAGCAGTGCACCTGGTTAGCTTAACAGGTAACTCTAGGGGCCAAAAAAAAGTACAGGTGAAGAATGAATGCTGCACAGTTCAGTTCAGTCTGGGGAAAGAGGGTTCCTTCCTCCAGTTGTAAGGGTGTACAGGTAACATTTCTCATCCTTTCTCTAATAATAACCTTGACCTTATGCTTCCTTCTCATCCACAACCCCTATCCATCCGTCCTCCAAACACACACGCACAAACACATGCATGCACGCATGCACACACATGCATACACGCACACACACGACACGACCACAAGCACGCATGCATGCACGCACACACAAGGACACACACACACACAAGCACACACGCATGCACGCATACACACACACACACACAAACACACACACACACACATACACACACACACACACACACACACACACACACACACACACACACACACACACACACAACCATTCTGGATTCATTCATTCACATTAATTTGTTTTCTTTTTTAAGAGTTGATTTGTTTGGTTGCAGTCACTGTTCATTTTGCAGGGAAGAATAGAAAAAAATCGAAGTGTTTTTTTCAGCTGCTCTGTTGTTGAGTAGAGCTCTGATGATAGAGTTGGGTAAAGCACACATGCATGCAAACATACATACACACACACACAGAGCACACACACATGCACACACACACACACACACACAACACACACACACATGGTACATAATTTGTGTGATACACACACCCAGCCAGAGAGAGAGAGAGAGAGAGAGAGAGAGGCATGCATCGATATATTATACATGTGCACACGGGCATCTACACACACACACACACACACACACAAACACCGAAAGCCACACAGAGCGCATCAACAGATGTACACACATGCGTATGCTCACGTGCGCACACACAGCCATACATACAAAACCAGGTTTTCACATGCAAAGGCACTGACACACATGGTGCACATGCTCTCTCTCTCTCTCTCTCTCTCTCTCTCTCTCTCTCTCTCTCTCTCTCTCTCTCTCTCTCTCTCTCTCTCTCACTCACTCACTCACTCACTCCCTCCTCCCTCTCTCTCTCTCTCTCTCTCTCTCTCTCTCTCTCTCTCTCTCTCTCTCTCTCTCTCTCTCTCTCTCTCTCTCTCTCTCTCTGTGTATTGTATGTAGTTGAGTATGGTGATCATATGGGAGCAGAATTTCGTTAGCGTGTCTTTGTTTATGCATGTATTTGGACATTATTTTGCTGATCTTATTTCTTTCTGTGTATCATTATCATGTTCAGTGTAGCCCAATCATGAGGGGCTGTGGCCTTAATGATTAAATTTCCAAATCTCTCTCTCTCTCTCTCTATTACCCTCTATAAATAAAATTCAATCAATCAATCTCTCTCTCTCTCTCTCTCTCTCTCTCTCTCTCTCTCTCTCTCTCTCTCTCTCTCTCTCTCTCTCTCTCTCTTTCTCATTCTCTGTTCCACCACCTCCCTCACTCTTCTCTCTCTTCCCCCTCTCTTTCAGTAGGAACAACTTAAGGCCTACCCCATGTTCTAGCCTATTTTCCCCTGGCACTGCATGCAACCAGAATTGTGTGTTGTGCTTGTGGCTTTAGACAGTGGGGAGGATGCCAGTCAGCCAATGTGTGTGTGTGTGTGTGTGTGTGTTTGTATGTGTTGTGTAGTGTTAAATGAGTGCTTGTGGTGGACTGACACGAGATCACTCTAGATTAGGTAGTTTTTCTTCATTTTGTTGGTGGGGAGTCGCACCCATGTTAATTAGTCCGCAACTCTAACCGCTGAGCTACGGTGGCTGGTGTGGGATACTTTTTGGTTTGTTTTTCAGTTTTAGGTATTAGGTACTTTATAGTCACAGAGGCGTCTGTGAAATTTGGGTTGCTCCCACTAGGAGAGCGTGTCGCAGCCAGAGGCGCACCACCCAATTTTTGAGAAAAAACATTTGCATGCATTTTTTTTGTGTGACTGATGAGGAAGGAAAGGGGGGTGGAGGGGGGTGTGTAAATTTTGACCAATTGACAACTGAAGTCGTTCCGGCCATATATGTCCGGAATTAATAGATGCCTGTCAATTTGATGCATTTGCTTCAAGGGAAGTAAATCTGTGTGCCTTGGTCACTTCTAAACTCGCTTCGCTCCCTTTGACCACAATTTTGCCTCTGACTTTTGCTTTTGTTGTGGGGGAACCAATCAGTGTAGAGAGTTTTTCTATATAAAGTCTATGTAAAAAAAAGTCTGATCTACCACTTCCCTATGTCTAAGCCTGAAGTAAAAACCCTGTAATCTTCTTTCATTTCTCCTTTTGTTTATGTGTGTTTTGTTTGTGCGTATGGCTGGAGTGATTTGTGAGGGTTTTTTTAATAATTCAAAATCATTGCGATGCGAATGAGTTAACCCTTTCACCGCCAGCCATATTTCAACTAAACATTTCCATTACATTTACCTGGGTAGAGAACAAAATCCATCTGCAGTATTGGGGATTCTTCTGTGACATATATAAAATAAGGTCTAACCTTACTTCCCAAAACTAAGACAATAGGGTCTTTGGATAATAGACCTCAATTTGATGCCTTTTAGTGACATAGGTGTTAAATCACTGTGACATTTATATAAAATAAGGTCTACCCTTACTTCCCAAAACTAAGACAATAGGGTCTTTGGATAATAGACCCCAATTTGATGCCTTTTAGTGACATAGGTGTTAAATCACTGTGGTGCTAAAATGCGACTTTGGCGGTGAAAGGGTTAAATGAAAATGGCTTTGGCGGTGAAAGGGTTAAATGAAAGGCCTCTGGTTGTGAAGGGCTAAGACCCCAAACTCCACCTAAGCCGCTCATTGGTGTGGGTTCCTCCCAGTGATCCAACATCATCAGCACACAAGTGTTTGTTTTCTGGCACCTGAGGCAGGCTCTGTGCTTGTTATACATGTGCTTCTTTTATTTTCAGCTACTCAGTGAGAGAACAAGCTAGTCCTCCATAGAGAGAGAGAGAGATAGTGTGTGTGTGTGTTTTGTGCAGGGCTAATTCTGTCTTTGAAAGCACTGGCATCAGAATTGTTCGGAGGATTTGCAATTTTCACAGGATTAAAACTTACTGGCAGAGGATAGAGTCGCTAGCTCGTAATCCGTCAGCCAATCCCAGTGGTGTGTCCTTGGGAACGGCATTTTACTCCTTCGGGTGAGACTTTTCAAAAACCGAGGTCCCGTGTGCAAACGTGTTCTCCACTGTATGGAAGTTCAATTTAACGTCGCATATCGGCTTTCGCAATGTACGACGGGCTGAACAAACCAACCATGGTATAAACAAAAATTTATGTTCCTGAATCACTGTCTGAGCCAAAAGGCCGAGAAGCGATATCTCCACTGTACTTGTCGAGTATCATTTTAAAGCGATTTCTTACCAATCTAGTCATGTTGGGGATTGATTTCAGTGTTATTCCTCGACTATGGCCTTTGGCCTTTAGGGCGCTTTTACCGCAGTTTTCAGAGGACTGGTCTTCTGACAGAGAATGCTGATGCCTGGGTTAGTGTTCAAAGTGTAGGCCTGCCTTTGAAGTCTTTACGGAGTCCCCTCGGTATGATTTTAGCGCATGCTTGGGGAAAACTGCATCAGTTGAACATTTGTTATGCTTTAAGATAGTGGAGAACTGATAACTCAAAAACAGAGAACTCAAAAACACTGGATAATTCACAATGATGTTTGGGTCCCGGTATAATAATCTCTATGTTGGAAAGTCCTTTTAACTCAAAATATTGACTGTCTCAAAATAAAATTTCAGTCCCTTCAATTTTGACGTAAGCGCTTTTTACTGTAAGACATTGGCCTGAAATTCAGCGTGTCAGATGGGATGTTTCAGGCATGAGAGATGCACATATAGTTCATAGGAACTGACGCTGGTATATATGTGCATATAGAGTGTAGGTGTAGAGTGGCACAGTGGTAGCGCGTTCGCTTCCTGTCAAGTAAACCCGAGTTCGAACCTGGGTACAGGGGATTGTTCCTCTCACTTTGCACTAGGCCTTACATGGAGTCTTGCGGATGAGACGATAAACCGAGGTCCCGTATGCCCATGCACTTAGCATACATTAAACCCAGTGGCAACGAAAAAGTTGTCATTTGGTCAAAATTTACCCACCCACCCTCATCAGTCACACAAAAATCGCATGCAAAAAAAAAAAAAGATTGGGTGGCGCGCCTCTGGCTGCGACGCGCTCTCCAGGTGTGACTATAAAGTACCTAATAATATAAATTGATGTAGGCCTTGTTATCCGCAGGCGATTTAAGCAACATCCCAGGACGATTGTTGTTTGTGGCATCCAACTCCAAACGAAGAGAGCTGCGTTGTGCTTTCTATTATTGCTGTTTCTAACTCATTCGCATCGCAACGATTTTGAATTATTAAAAAAACCTCACAAATCACTCCAGCCATACACACAAACAAAACATACAAACCTCACAAATCACTCCAGCCATACGCACAAACAAAACGTACATAAACAAAAGGAGAAATGAAGGAAGATTACGGGTTTTTACTTCAGGTTTAGACAAAGGGAAGTGCTAGATCGGACTTTTTACTTTATAAAAAAACTAACAGTATAGACTTTATATAGAAAAACTCTCTACACCGATTGGTTTCCCCACAACGAACCACTACGGAAGCAAAGTCAGAGGCAAAATTGTGGTCTAAGGGAGCGAAGCGAATTTAGAAGTGACCAAGGTATGGTGTGCACACAGATTTACTTCCCTTGAAGCAAATGCATCAAATTGACAGCTATACCTATTAATTCCGGACATATAATGGCCGGAACGACTTGAATGAGTTAAGCTACTGAGTGGGCGAAGAAGCCATAAATAATGTGTTTTATGTAAAACAAATAAACAAAAAAAGCAGCAACAAAAAAAAACCCAAGTACAACGCCGAGCGGCTGCAAAGTCCCGTCGCAGCATCGCCGAGGTACTCCGAAATCGGAATGTGTCGGCTGTACACATACATAAAAACGCATCAAAACAGCACGTAACTACATAAAAAGGCATCAAAACAGCACGTAACTGAATAGTTTTTTTATATATAGCCTTGGGGTTCGGACCCGTGATTTGAGCGCGCGCGATCATGCGCACACGCGCGCACAGAAAAATTCATGACAACTGTGTTATAGACCATTCATCAAGAAATGTTGTGGAAAAAAACTGCATTAAAATACATGCAAAACTTCGCGAGATATTAGCAATTATGTGTTTTGGGGTTTGAACCCCGTAACTGGCGCGACCTTGACCTTAATGTAAAACTAAATACATCAGTGGATAGCTTGCATCTTGGCAAACTAGTATACCAAATTTGATGATGATAGACTGAATAGTTTTTGAGAAAAACGGACGAATAGCCGGACGGACGGAGGCACGCCGGACGGAAATCGGACAGACGGACCAGACAAAAACAATAGCTCCCCGAACCTTCGGCTCGGGGACTAACCAGTGTTTGTGGGGTTTAGTGAGATGGAAACCGACAGAGAGAGATACAGCAACTTGTGCGTGTAGGGCTGTGTAGAATGGTGTAGCTTCTGCGTGCCAGTCTGGCGTCAACAATATCAAGACACTGGTGATTTGGTGGTTGCAGCCAGATTTTGTTGAACTAAAAAAAAAAAAAAAAAAAAAAAAAAACATGGCTTTTCTGGAACGATGGAAGACACAAGACAGGTAAAAACTAAAAAGGGTGGGGTGGGGGAGGGGGTAGAGGTGGGGGGGGGGGGGGGAGTAGTAGTATGATGTAAATTGGTTTTTTGTGGTACAGCAGTCAGTTGTTGAAAAACAAAACAAGACAAAACACATTCACACGCATGCACACACACACACACACACACACACACGCACGCACACACACACACACACACGTACACACACAGAGCTCTGGCCTTAAGAGTTAGAAAAGTGGAATCTTTGGGGTTGGTTTGAGCGATAGAGAATAGAGGGGGGGGGGGGGTGGAGAGAGTAAGGGAGTGCTGTGCATGCAATTTATGCAAATGCATGCATGTGTGAAGGTTCTGCTGACAATGCAGGTGTGTGTGTGTGTGTGCATGTGCGCGCGCGTGTGCGTGTGTGTGTGTGTGCGTGCGTGCGTGCTCAAGTGTGTGTGTGCATATGTGTATGCATGCGTTTGTGTTTGTGTGTGTGTGTGTGTCAGGGTCAAGTGTGAAAGAAGTATGAGAAAGACCCCATCATGTGTGGAAAGAGGAGGTGGGGGGGGGGGGGGAGGTAGGTAAGATTTTCTGAGTCAGATCAGAGATAATAATACAATGCACTCATTGTCCCTAATAAGCATTGTTTTCGAAATACTCTAACAGCTGAACAACGTCTATTCTAACCTTAATGCTTGAGTTGAACCTTCCTCATTCTCAAGCCTTCCCCACATGCAACCTTGATGAAACCTGGGACTTTTGCTGGTTAAAAATAGATACAAACGATAAAATAAAATAAAAAAATAATGTTAGGGTACATTACAGACTGAACTGCTATTTCAAGAGGTGAACTTCCAATCTTCCTCTACTAATTAGGGGTGGGGTGTGGGGGTGGGTAATAAAGTGGAAATAGAAAGGAAGGATGAGCAGTTGGGATGTGGAAATGGAAGAGTGTGTCTTTGCAAAGCAGACCTGTTTGCTCTAGGCCTACTCTTTTCGAGTAGTATTCTACTCAATTTGGACCTCTACTACTGGAAAAAAATGCTCTAATTACTCATTTTCAGTGAACATTGATGGTTTATGAATAAAACTACACATTTTGAGTCATTTCAGCTATCCAGACTTCAAGACTTGTGTAGGGGATAAACAGGTCTTTCAATATTTCTCCTGCCTTTTTTCAAAAAAATCTTCCAAATAATTTTTCTCCTTTGAGCTCCTCCGAAATTGGAATGTGTCGGCTGTACGCAGCGGGGAGACCAGTGGAAACTGAAAACCAGACACATACGTACCTTACCCATTATGGCCATATGGCCTGGGAACGCAGAAGAAGAAGAAGAAGAATCTGTACAGAAGAGTAGGCTTGTCACGAATATGTTTAGAAACACGGTGCTGGAAAGTGCAGTGAAAGGTCTAGAGCCAAAAGGTTTCTGGGGTTTTAGGTTGTGGGTGGGGGGAGGGGGGATGAAGGGGGTGGGGTGGCGGGGAGGGGAGGAAGAGGTGGTGGATAAGTACTCCAATACTTTTTTTCTGTGAAAAGGGGAAATAATATGCTTTTGTGTGATCTAGAGTTGTTTGCATGTTGTGCGCATACAGGCACATACGTCGCGTACACACAGTCACACGCATATATGCATGCATGCATATACACACAAATCACACACATACACATACACACACACACATACACACACACACACACACACACACACACACACACACACACACACACACACACACACACACACACACACACACACACACACACACACATCAACACAACACACACACTCACACACACATATCAACACACACACACACACACACACACACACACACACACACACACACACACACACACACACACACACACACACACACACACACACACACACACACACACACACACACACACACACACACAACACACACACACACACACACACACACACACACACACACACACACACACATACACACACACACACACACACACACACACACACACACACACACACACACACACACACACACACACACACACACACACACACACACACACACACACACTCAACACACACACACACACACACACACACACACACACACACACACACACTCACACACACATATCAACACACACACTCACACACACATATCAACACACACATACACATACACACACACCTTTCGCAGGTGGAAGCTTCTTCTCTGTCTTTCTGAAGCGGAACACTTTTAAAGCTGATTCTTTGTTGACATTTTTTTCTTTCTTTCTTTTCTGTGTTGTCCAAGAATCCAAATGCCTGACATCTGAGTGAAAACAATCACTCCTTTTAGTGTTTAGATGATTTTAGTTGTAACCGTATTGTCATCATCATCATTGTCATGACCATGGTCATTGACTTTGTCATTGATATGACAACCATCGTCATCATCTGTAACATCATTGTCATCATCATCACCATTCATCATCCATGACATTATTATCATCATTACCATCAAACATTATCGTCATCATCATTATCATCATCATCCATGTATTGTCCAAGAATCATCATCATCACATCTGAGTGATCACAATCACCATCATCATCCATTACATGTTTATCAACATTACTATCAAACATCATCATCATCATCATCCATGACATTATTATCATCATCATTGATATCAACATTATCGTCCTCATCCTCATTATCATCATCACCATTCATCATCCATGACATTATTATCATCATTACCATCAACATTATCGTCATCCTCATCATCATCATCATCCATGGCATTACCATCATCATCATCATCATCATCATCATCATCATGACATTATCAACATTACTATCAAACATCATCATCATCATCATCCATCACATTATTATCATCATCATCATCATTATCATCACATTATCATCATCATTACCATCATCATTATCGTCCTCCTCCCCATCATCATCCATGGCATTATTATCAACATTACTATCAAACATCATCACCATCATCATCTATGACATTATCATCATTACCATCAAACATCCTCATCGTCATCATCATTCATGATGTTATTATCATAACAGTTATCATCATTGTATTGTTATATATCTTCTATCTTATTAGGTAAAGGGCTTATGAGGTAAAGCGCTATATAAATGTACTATTATTATTATTGTTGTCACCATTTTTCTGTGTCACAGCAAACCCAAAGCCAAGCCAACCACCCCCGCTGCCACAACGACAACAACAACAACAACCGCAGCCCCCAAGTCAGAGCCCAAGAAGACTGTTGGGGGAGGAAAAGGGGGAGGAGGGGCCTCATCTCTGTTCTATAATGACGACGATGACGGTGCTGATGACTTGTTCTCTGCCGGAGGAAAACCCGCTGCCTCGCAGCCACCCAAGAAGGTGAGCTGTTTGTTCGATGACGATGTTGATGATGATGATGTTGATGATGATGTTGATGATGATGATAATGACGATGATGATGGTGCTGATGACTTGTTCTCTGCCGGAGGAAAACCCGTTGCCTCGCAGCCACCCAAGAAGGTGAGCTGTTTGTTTGATGACGATGTTGATGATGGTGATGATGATGTTGATGATGATGATAATGACGATGATGACGGTGCTGATGACTTGTTCTCTGCCGGAGGAAAACCCGTTGCCTCGCAGCCACCCAAGAAGGTGAGCTGTTTGTTTGATGACGATGTTGATGATGGTGATGATGATGTTGATGATGATGATGATAATGACGATGATGACGGTGCTGATGACTTGTTCTCTGCCGGAGGAAAACCCGCTGCCTCGCAGCCACCCAAGAAGGTGAGCTGTTTGTTCGATGACGATGTTGATGATGATGATGGTGATAATGATGTTGATGATGATGATAATGATGGTGGTGATGATGATGATGATAATGATGATGATGTTGATGATGATGATGATGATGATGATGTTGATGAGGATGAGGATGAAGGAAAAGAAGTAGAACTGGAAGAAGAAGATGTGATGATGATGATGATGCTCCTATTTCACAGTAAATAATGGTGATATGATGATAATGATGATGATGATGATGAAGGAAAAGAAGTAGAACTGGAAGAAGAAGATGAGATGATGATGAAGGTGAAGAAGAAGAAAATATGATGGTGATGATGATGATGATGATAATGAAGCTCCTATTTCACATAAAGATAATATCCTATATATGACGATGTTGATGATAATGATGAAGATGAAGATCCTATGACACATAGCATATTATAATAACGCCATTATTGTTTTTGTTTGTATCTGTCCCACAGAAGGGGGAGGAGAAGGGGAAGGGGGTGTCTCTGTTTGGGGGTGACGAGGGAGAGGAGGAGGACCTGTTTGCTGCTGTGGCTCCACCCAAAGACACGTGAGTTGATCCTCCGCTTAGCCAACGCTCATTACCTTGTTATGCAGTCAAGTCCTCCATTTTAAGACCCTCTGTTAAGCGACCACCTTCTTCTTCTTCTTTGATCGCTCAGACAGTTTCCTGTCAGTTATGAGTGCAGATGCGTCATGTTGCCGTTATGCGCCTAACTAAGAAATAGTTAGGCCCAGCAAGTCCGACTTCGGCTGGAGGAAATCTTTTTGAATGTGTGTCGTGAAAAAAGGCAGGAGAATGGACCGGTTAGGCAGAAAGATAGTAGATGACAGTAAGCAAAGGGAAAAGGCAGAGTCAAAGAGAGTGACAGATTTGAGGAAGTTACAAGCACAGAACTTCCAGAAGGTGGGGGAACTATTTATGCAACCCCCTCCCCCTCCCCGGTATCCCCACGGGGGGCGACCACCTCTCATTTGAGACCGAATTTTCTGGCACGGGTGCATTTTACTATATAAGTGACCTCTCTTAAACGACTTCCTCTAAAACGTGACTTACAACCTCCATCTTGTCGTCTTTTACGACACTTTAAGCAAAGGGAAACAACTACGTGTGTGTTCCGACCAAGGGCTCAAAGGCGGAGTCGCTTCCCTTGTTGAAACGAAGATGGCGGAGAAAGAAGATAAAGCATGCGGTTCGAGGAAGAGAAAACCACTGACATTGGAGGAGAGAGTGGGGGTGATTAACCCTTTCGCCGCCAGCCATTTTTCAGCAAAAAATGTCCATTAAACTTACCTGGGTAGAGGAAAATTGGGGATTCCCCTGTGACATATTTAAAGTAAGGCCTATCCTTACCTCCCAAAATTAAGAGAATAGGGTCTTTGGATAACAGACCCTGATTTGATGCCTTTTAGTGACATGGGTGTTAAGTCATTGTGGTGCAAAAATGCGACGTTGGCGGTGAAAGGTTAATCAAAGCCGAACTAGGTTCGCAAACCTGAGTTCGGGAGGATAGCCGTACCCTTGGAAAGATCGCCGATCCTCCCCATGTCTTAATCAAAGCTGAACTTCAGTTTCGCATTTTTGACAGCGGTTTTATCAAATGCTTTACACAAATTTCATAATGGTTAACCCTATGCCTCCCGATCAATCGAACCGAGAATCGATCCTATTGCATAAGAGAAGGGACTGTAACTCCGAACGTCACACCAAATCGGCGGTTGCATTTAAAAAAATCACCCAAAATAAAGTCAAACTCACATTTTCATTTCTGCTGATGCATATTGAATAGCAATGATGATATTTTTGATTCGAAAGCTAACACAATGTCATGCAACAAACCATGAATTAGAAGAAAAAAATCTTAATGGCGCTCCAAACATCCAACCAGGTCAATACTGCTCACGTCACAGTGGAAAAAAACCTTAATTTGGCGTCACTTTGAAAAATCAGTTAAAAAAGACTATTGGGTGCTTTCCCTTGCTGTAAAGACCAAAAACCTCCCTTTTAGTGTCAGAAACAGGAAGAACTAACTTAGTATATTGCATTGTGGGTAGGGTGAAAGGAACGTACTAGACCTGGCGTTCAGTTTTGCGCAATCGGCGGTCATCAGCACCAGGGAAGAAAAGCCGATCGGGCGGATTTCACTGTTCTGCAGCCTTGAGAGGGTTAAGTCACACACACAAAATGTTTGTCCCCCGAATTTCTTGTTAAGAGTACTCCACTGTATGCCTGAGTTTTGACGTGATACGGCGGTTGTAGGGGAAGAAGAAGCCGGCAGGAGGGGTGTCGCTGTTCAGTAGCAGAACTTCAGTTTCACATCAGTGACAGCGGTTTTGTCAAATGCTTTACACAAATGTATTTTGTCAAATGCTTACACGTGTGCCCATGCACTTAGCACACCCGAAATTTCACAGTGGCAACGAAAAAGTTGTCATTTGGTCCTAAATTTACCCCCAAAAAAATAATCCTCATCAGTCACACAAAAATCGCATGCAAAAAAAATTTCATGTTAAGTGTACTCCACTCTGGCTGCGACGCGCTCTCCAGGTGGGAGCAACCCGAATTTCACAGAGACGCCTCTGTGACTATAAAGTACCTAATACCTAAATTTAAAAAATTCAAATAATGGTTAAGACACAAAAAAATGTGTCCCCTGAATTTCGTGTTAAGAGTACTCCACTGTACAGCTGAGTTTTGACGTGATACGGCGGTTACAGGGGGAAGAAGAAGCCGGCAGGAGGGGTGTCGCTGTTCGGGGGCGCCGACATTCTGGGAGTGAAGAAGACCAAGGAGGTTGACCTTGAGAAGGTCAGTTTGGTTTATGGGTCTTTGTTCTATGTTTTTTTTTAAAAACCTGAATTTGATCATTTGGAGTCAAAACGGACGATCTTTAGATAGTCCATTGACGTATTATTGAACTTATTACGAAAAGTAATAACTTGTATAAAAACTACTGCAGAAATATAAACAGCATAATCCCAATTTAATATTATTTGTAGTCTTTTTTAATGTAAGCTCTTAGTTTTTGCAATATCATCAATAATAAGTCAGTGGACTATCTTTATCTAAAGATAGTCCGTTTTGGATCTAAGCCATAAAATTTCGATATTAATCAAAGGAATTTATGATTTTACGTCCTCCCGGTCTTAAAAAGATCATATGGGACATTTCTTACCAATATTAATCAAAATGTTTCTGTAGGTTATTTATAAGTTTGTTGGTGTTTTAGTGTGAGTGTGTGTGTAAAGGGCCAGCCACACGTCCACTAAAATCGCACGACTGTACGATACGATTCGATCATGTGGCCTCCAAGAACAAATGTGATTGGCGCATTGAGTTCACGTGATCGAATCGTGTCGTACAGTCGTGCGATTTGTGTGTGTGTGTGCGCAAGCATGTTCACGATTGTAGGCTTATGTGTTTGTGTGCATATGCGCATGACAAATTGCAATCTTTTGTATACGGCTGCTGCTGATGATGATGATGACAATGGAGATGATGGAAGTGATGATTGTGATGATGATGATGATGCAGAGCTTCAGATTGTTTTCAAACTTCATGGGTCAGATGACCCCTGCTTCCAGAAAATGATGGGTCAACTTCCAAAGTAGTGGGCCAGTAATGTGTCACTGTAGTATTACACTGAAATGTTGTTACAAACTTCATGGGTCAGATGACCCCTGCTTCCAGAAAATGATGGGTCAACTTCCAAAGTAGTGGGCCAGTAATGTGTCACTGTAGTATTACACTGAAATGTTGTGACAAACTTCATGGGTCAGATGACCCCCTGGTGCTGAAGAAAATGATGGGTCAACTTCCAAAATATGGGCCAGTAATGTGTCACTGTAGTGATTATACTGAAATGTTGTTGGAAACTTCATGGGTCAGATGACCCCTGCTTCCAGATGATGATGGGTCATGATCCAAAGTGATGGGCCAGTAATGTGTCACTGTAGTATTACACTGAAATGTTGTTGCAAACTTCATGGGTCAGATTACCCCCTGGCTGCACAAAATGAGGGGTCAAATCACCGTCAATACCGGGTCAATGTCCCGGGCCTGCCAACAATCTGAAGCTCTGTGATGGCAGTGATGATGATGAGGATGATGGAAGTGATGATTGATGAAACCCCCCACTGATGATGAGGGAAAGATGTGAATAAATAAATAAATAAATGATGATGATGGAAGTGATGATGATGGAAGTGATGATAAAGATGATGATGATGGAAGTGATGATGATGATGGCAGTGATAATAATGATGATGAAGATAATGATGGAAGTGATGATGATGATGTTAATGATGATGATGAAGATCATGATGCAAGTGATGATAATAATGATAGTGTAGTATGAATATGATGTAATGTAATGATGTTAACAATGATGCTTTTTTCCCCCCTGTAGTCTCAAGATATACCACCACCATCATCATCACCCCCTACAACAACAACAGCATCAGCAGCGTCACCGGCTAAAGCCAGCCCCCAGAAGAAGATGTTGTCGTTGTTTGACGCCGATGATGATGAGGATGGGAGCGGGGGGGATCTGTTTGTCTCCTCCCCTCCGAAACCCCCCACTGAGGAGAAGGGGAAAGATGTGAGGAGGGAGAGTGGGGAGAGGAGAAAGAGAGAGGGGGAGAGAGATTAGAAATGAGAGAGGGGCGGTGAAGAGAGGGAGAGAGAAAAAGAGAGAGAGAGAGAGAAAAATGAGAGAGAGAGGAGGGAGAGAAAAAAAATGACAGAGAGAGGAGGGAGAGAGAAAAATGAGAGAAGGAGAGAGAGAGGGGTGATGGTTAAAATGAAAGTGACAATGATGATAACTTCAGAGAACGAAAAGAGCTTGGAATCTCTTTGAAGAAGAGGATATTATTCTGTTTTTGTTCATAAATAAATTTAAAGGTTGCAGTCATAGTGATGATGATGATGATGATGACAACTGCAAACTATTTTGATGACAATGATGTTTGAGGACAAGGGCGTTCTGTTGATGGTGGTTATATTGAGGATGAGGATGCTAAGTGTATAATGACACTGGCGATAGTAATGGCGATAACGTTTATGAACATCATAATGATGATAATTTGCAGTGAACAAAAAGCGCCAGGATTCTCTTCGAAAATGGGGAGGTTTTGCTCGATGATGGTGATAACGATTACTAAAAATATAATAATAATGATGATTATTTTAATGGTGATGAGAACGAATTGATGACAGCGATGTCGATGACGGGTTAAGATGACAGAAGTGATAATGATGATAATTTCAGAGGAGAGAAGAAAGCATTGAATGTAACAGCAATTTTATGTATGTTTCTTTGAATGTTAATAATTATGTGTAATATACATGTTATGCAAAATGTGTTTGATAATTAAATGTATTTATGCACATTCAATTAAAAAAAAGTTCATTAACCCTTTCACCGCCAATGTCGCATTTTTGCACCACAATGGTTTAACACCCATGTCACTCAAAGGCATCAAATCAGGGCCTGTTATCTGAAGACCCTATTTTCTTAATTTTGGGAGGTAAGGATAGGCCTAATGTTATGCATGTCACAGAGGAATTCGCAATATTGCAGATTGATTTTTTTTCTCTACCCAGTTGTGTTTAATGGTATTTTTTGGCTAAAAAATGGCTGGCGGTGAATGGGTTAAAAATAATAATTCCAGAGGACGAAAAGCGCCCGCAGTCTGTTTGAAGACGAGGACCTTCTGTTCGGCACGCCTGAAGACAACCCACCTGTGGACATCTTCAGCAGGTCCCCACCCTCCTCCACCCCTCCTGCTACTGCTGCAACTCAGGTGCGTCAGACCTTGCGCACTTGAGTGGGCGCTTGTTGTCCATTCTGCAGTGCATATTTGCCTATATGGCATTTTTTATAGATCTTTTTTTTACTAGTATGTGTTTGTTATCCTTTTTTACTGATTTTTTAACCGATAGAGTAGAGTGGCTCAACGTTTCCAGCACTGTGTGGACTTATGTGCTATAGGGTGCAATGATGGAGGTGTCATGTTATGAATTGTACTGTATGTTTTGTTGTTTTCAGGTTGTGCGTTGGTAAGATACATTGATGAATGTTTTGTAATAAGTGGTCGAACTTTACGTGGTGACAGTCCTGAGATGACCACAGCTGTTGACGGGACTATAATGGGAAAAATAAAGTAAAATAAACAGGTGTGTGTGAGAGAGAGAGAGAGAGAGGGTGGGGGTGCAGAAAGAGAGGGAGAATGAGGAGAGAGAGAGAGAGAGAGAGAGAGGTGGGGGGTGCAGAAAGAGAGAGGAGAATGAGAGAGAGAGAGAGAGAGGTGGGGGGGTGCAGAAAGAGAGGGAGAATGAGGAGAGAGAGAGAGAGAGAGAGGTGGGGGTGCAGAAAGAGAGGGAGAATGAGGAGAGAGAGAGAGGTGGGGGTGCAGAATGAGAGAGGGAGAATGAGGAGAGAGAGAGAGAGATAGAGAGGTGGGGGTGCAGAAAGAGAGGGAGAATGAGGAGAGAGAGAGAGAGAGAGGTGGGGGTGCAGAATGAGAGAGGGAGAATGAGGAGAGAGAGAGAGGTGGGGGTGCAGAAAGAGAGGGAGAATGAGGAGAGAGAGAGAGAGGTGGGGGTGCAGAATGAGAGAGTGAGAATGAGGAGAGAGAGTGAGTGAGAGACTGGGGGAAGAAAGAGGGGGGGGGGGGAGAAATGAGAAAAGGTAGCCTTTTTTGTAAACCCCTAATGTGTGTGAATAAATGAGAGATTGAGTGAGGGGGATGGAAGGAAGAGACACCTGTGGGCATCTCAATTCTCATACCTGCCAACCCTCCCGGTAAATCCGGGAAGCTCCCGGATTTTGTCACCTCTCCCGGTCTTCCCGGAATTCACGTGAAACTCCTGGATTTCGAAATTTCCAGCTTAGATGACCCCAGAAACGAGTGTTATGAAACCCGAAAACCGAAACTGGGTTTCAGGAAGCTTCGCGGAGCAGAGTTTGTACTGCGCATGTCGGAAGCGGGGGCTACTTCCTCCTGCAATCCTTTGTTTGGCGGTCTTTAGGCTTGTCTCACGCCGCCATTGAAGTAACCTCGCCATGATGCCAAAGGCAAAGGAGAAGACGCAGAAATGGAAGACTGTCTTTTGAGATGAATACAAAATAATTGACTTCATCGACAGCTGTTTTGCATTTTTGCTGCTGGTAAACTTTAACTTAGAATGACTTCAGTGAGCCTCCTGAGGGCTAGTTTTCACATTTAAAAGAAAACAGTTTCTCAGCTTCAGGGGGCTGTGCCCCCTGACCCCCGCTCTAGGAGGGGGGATACTCCCCCGTCCCAAACCCACCCCCCTCCAGGATTTTGTTTGGGAAAAATTGGCAGCTATGGCGTCTTCAGCAGGTCCCCGCCCTCTGCCCCTACTGTTGTTCAAACTGAGGTGTGTGTGGGTGTGTGGGCAGCCACACTCCGACTTCAGGGGTTTTGAGACTGATTATGTTATGCTAGGAGCTAAAGACATGACAATCCCCGCATAACTATGCACAGTATAACAACATTTTGATGTAGCCTAGGTGCTCTAGCCTAATTGAAATTCTCCCACCCACGGCCAACAGCCTATTGTCCAATTTTGTTGTGGAACCCGTTTTTCAAATCGCCAGTTTCCACAGTATTGATATTGTAGGTATTTGTCGTTATTTTATTGCAGAAGCCTGCATCCGTCCCCCCTCCTGCAGTCACCCAGAAAAAAGAGAGCAAGCCTTTAGTGGCACCGCATGTCTCCAATATCTTTGCTGACGACGATGACGACGATTTGTTTGCCTCCACGACAAAGGTCAAAATATAGTTTTGTCAGAGACCCCCCTGTTCATCCAAGATCTCTCCCCTTGGGGATACCGGGGTACCTTTCAGTACAAATCAGTTCTGGAAGTTCTGTGCTTGCAACTTCCTCTAATGTATCGCTGTCTTTGACTCTGCCTTTTCCTTTTCTTTCTATCGTCTACTTGTTTTTCTGACTTGCTGGTCCATTCTCCTGCCTTTTTTCAAGAAACTCTTACAAAGATTTTCCCCAGTTGAAGACGGACATTCTGGGCTAATTATTGGTCCATTCTCCTGCCTTTTTTTTTTCTTCTAAAAAAATCTTCAAAATAAGTCTCATTTGAGCTCCTGAATGCTGAATGCAGCAAGGAGACCAGTAAAAACTGAAAAACGGACACACACGTACCTCACCCATTATGGCCATGTGGCCTGGGAACGCAGAAGAAGAATCTGATCGACTTAGCTGGCTCTTTTGCCCGCCAGGTGGCATAACGCTCGAGTGGGGCTAATCCTCTCTCTATTCTTAGTTGGGGATAAAGAGAGAGAGAGACATAGGGAGGAGTCCAACCCTCTCTCTCTCTCTCTCACTGCGCCCAACTAAGAATATAGCGTGATAAGCCCCTAGTGGTTTGACTGCCCCCTGGCGGGAAAATAATCGCCATAAGTCGACCATCGTAGCAAAAGGAAAATGAAAGAAGAGATAAAGGTCATCATTCTTTGTTAACGACGAATATTAATGCTTAACGTCCTCCCGATCATTAGACCATATGGCACATTCTTTGTTAACGACGAATATTAATGCTTAACGTCCTCCCGATCATTAGACCATATGGCACATTATTTGTTAACGACGAATATTAATGCTTGACGTCCTCCCGATCATTAGACCATATGGCACATTCTTTGTTAACGACGAATATTAATGCTTGACGTCCTCCCGATCATTAGACCATATGGCACATTCTTTGTTAACGACGAATATTAATGCTTAACGTCCTCCCGATCATTAGACCATATGGGACATTCTTTGTTAACGACGAATATTAATGCTTAACGTCCTCCCGATCATTAGACCATATGGCACATTCTTTGTTAACGACGAATATTAATGCTTAACGTCCTCCCGATCATTAGACCATATGGCACATTCTTTGTTAACGACGAATATTAATGCTTAACGTCCTCCCGATCATTAGACCATATGGCACATTCTTTGTTAACGACGAATATTAATGCTTAACGTCCTCCCGATCATTAGACCATATGGCACATTCTTTGTTAACGACGAATATTAATGCTTAACGTCCTCCCGATCATTAGACCATATGGCACATTCTTTGTTAACGACGAATATTAATGCTTAACGTCCTCCCGATCATTAGACCATATGGGACATTCTTTGTTAACGACGAATATTAATGCTTAACGTCCTCCCGATCATTAGACCATATGGGACATTCTTTGTTAACGACGAATATTAATGCTTAACGTCCTCCCGATCATTAGACCATATGGCACATTCTTTGTTAACGACGAATATTAATGCTTAACGTCCTCCCGATCATTAGACCATATGGGACATTCTTTGTTAACGACGAATATTAATGCTTAACGTCCTCCCGATCATTAGACCATATGGCACATTCTTTGTTAACGACGAATATTAATGCTTAACGTCCTCCCGATCATTAGACCATATGGCACATTATTTGTTAACGACGAATATTAATGCTTAACGTCCTCCCGATCATTAGACCATATGGCACATTCTTTGTTAACGACGAATATTAATGCTTAACGTCCTCCCGATCATTAGACCATATGGCACATTCTTTGTTAACGACGAATCATTAATGGCACTTCTTTGTTAACGAATATTAATGCTTAACGTCCTCCCGATCATTAGACCATATGGCACATTATTTGTTAACGACGAATATTAATGCTTAACGTCCTCCCGATCATTAGACCATATGGCACATTCTTTGTTAACGACGAATATTAATGCTTAACGTTCTCCCGATCATTAGACCATATGGGACATTGTTTGTTAACGACGAATATTAATGCTTAACGTCCTCCCGATCATTAGACCATATGGCACATTCTTTGTTAACGACGAATATTAATGCTTAACGTCCTCCCGATCATTAGACCATATGGGACATTTGTTAACGACGAATATTAATGCTTAACGTCCTCCCGATCATTAGACCATATGGCACATTCTTTGTTAATGATCAAGATCGTATTTTATGGAGTCTGAGGCGAAACTTGAATCCCCGACTGAGGCCCCCGCACCATGTAATATGACTAATTTTCTGTTTATGAATGAATGTCTTATTGTTATTTTGACGCTTTTATGTACACGCCAAACAAGGCATTTCTTCATGTTTTTAACCCTTTCACCGCCAGCCGTTTTTCAGAAAAAAAATCCCATTAAACTTACCTGGGTAGAAAAAAAAATCTGTAATATTGGGGAATTCCTCTGTGACATGTTGAAAGCAAGGCCTATCCTTACCTCACAAAAGTAAGAGGGTCTATGGATAACAGACCCTGATTTGAAGCCTTTTAGTGACATGGGTGTGTTAATCAGTGTGGTGCAAAAATGCGACGTTGGCGGTGAAAGGGTTAAAGATAATAACAGAATTGTTGTGTAATGAAATTATAAGAAAAGTATTGTGAACAAAAATCTGAATTTGGGGGATGCACCTTATACTCCGAAACATATTGAGGGGTGTCTGCTAGAACTGACTAATAGGCATGAGATTTTCCAGCCTTTATGCCCATTTCAGGCTTTTGGTGCCCCGGAGGTTATTTTTTTAGATTAGAAAGAGACCAATTGAGTATAGAAATACAGTGGAACCTCCCTTATAAGACCCCTCCCTTATAAGACCCCTCCCTTATAAGACCTCCCATTATAAGACTCCCTCCCACATAAGACCTACTTCCCTGAGACGTTGCCATTTGTAAGTATTAAAAGTACCTCCCTTATAAGACCCCTCCCTTATAAGACCCCTCCCTTATAAGACCTCCCATTATAAGACTCCCTCCCACATAAGACCTACTTCCCTGAGACGTTGCCCTTTGTAAGTATTAAAAGTACCTCCCTTATAAGACCTCTCCCTTATAAGACCTCCCATTATAAGTCTCCCTCCCACATAAGACCTACGTTGCCCTTTGTAAGTATTAAAAGTATCTCCCTTATAAGACCCCTCCCTTATAAGACCTCCCATTGTAAGACTCCCTCCCACATAAGACCTACTTCCCTGAGACGTTGCCCTTTGTAAGTATTAAAAGTACCTCCCTTATAAGACCCCTCCCTTATAAGACTCCCTCCCACATAAGACCTTCTTCCCTGAGACGTTGCCCTTTGTAAGTATTAAAAGTACCTCCCTTATAAGACCTCTCCCTTATAACACCTCCGAAATGATAAGAGAGGCTCCACTGTACTTCTTATGAGTGAATAATGATTTACTAAGTATATCGGTTCTGCCTCTAATGATGCTTTTACGGCTCAGATTAAGAAAGATAAAAGCTTCAGTTTCAGGGAGCTTCAGCCTAAAAGGCCAGCCACACACATGCCAATCGTATCTGACTGCGATGCGATTTTGACGATGTGAGTCATGAATCACATGAAATACTTCTGTCTATAAAATAATTCTGCTATTTTCGCTCACTATACTCAAGTAGAATTTCATGTGATTCAGGACTTGTGTGGTCAAAATCGCATCGCATTCAGATACGATTCGTATGTGTGTGGCTGCCCCTTGAATCAAAATTTCTCCCCGAGGGTCTTTCGTACAAATAGTTACCCCACCTTCTGGAAGTTCTGTGCATGTAAATTCCTCTAATCTATCACTCTCTTTGACTCTGCCTTTTCCCTTTGCTTTCTGTCATCTACCATCTTTCTGACTTAGTGCCCCATTCTCCCGCCTTTTTTCAAAAAAAAATCTTCCGGATATTTTCTCCTTTGAGCTCCTCCGAAATCGGAGTGTGTTGGCTGTACGCAGCAGGGAGGGAGACCAGTGAAAGCTGAAAAACGGACACATACGTACCTTACCCATTATGGCCATATGGCCTGGGAACGCAGAAGAAGAAGAAGAATCAAAATTTCTT
>CM065706.1:34976413-35028913 GCA_017654935.2 Phymorhynchus buccinoides | reverse complement strand
CACTAGGGAGAAAGAGAGTGGCGGTGGAGCCGGCTAGACCTAAAGCTGGTCAGTTGTCTTTTGGGGGGGGGGGGGGTGCATGTGTGTTGTAAAAGGGTGTGTCACTAGTGAGCGAGCATGACAGTGATTATTGACGTGTGTGTGTCTCATCTATGATCCGGCTCATTCATCCAGACTGAGTTAAACGAATCGCAGATTCAGTAAAAGTTGTAGTTGCATGTTTACGACTCTCAGTCTTAAAATCTGCTTCTTTCAGTATCAACAATGACGATGACCCTAGGCTGATCCTAACCCTACCTCTTTTCTCTGAGAACGGCAGAATGTTGCTTGTCAGCTAAAACTTCCAGTGCGAAAATTTTACGGGGAAGGGGAGGGGTGTGTGTGTCTAAGCTACAGCATTCTTGTTTCTCTCTCTCTGTGCCAGATTCTCTGTTCGGCGCTGACGGCGACACTGACGACTTGTTCGGCAAACCTCAGCCCGTCACTGTCACAAGGCCGGTGCCCATCGTGGCGCCCAGAGCACAGCGCCCCAAAGTGGACCTGCCCATTCCGGGCAGCAGCCAATCGGATTCTCCCGTGTCATTGTCCCCGGCGACGGAAGGTCCCAAGGCCCCTTTCAAACCTCCGCTGTCTTCCCCTTCTGTGAGTTAGGGTGTTTCTGGGAACATGACTGAGCTTGTGCGCGTTTAAGCACTATAGCTCTCAAATCACCCCCCCTAGAAAACTCAAACCACGCATGAGAGTTAAGCCGGCACCACATGGCTTGTAAAATTGTGTGGGCTTCGGATGAGAACATTACGTGTGTGACCGTTTTTTATTACCCCGCCATGTGGGCAGCCACACTCCATCTTCGGGGGGGTGGGAGTAGTGAGCCCATGTCCTGGGTCCTCAATATTTGCATGGATGCTCCTTTTTGCAGGATGTCCTGAAATGCAGGATTTTTAAGTTGCCCAGAGACGGATTATGAGAATTTGAGAAGCAACGATATTCTTACGCGTGCGCACACACACTTGCACAATAAAAAGGGCCTATAGAAGCATTTGCTATATTCAAAGGAATGTGCCGTATTTTTCGGAGCGCACCTGATTATAAGGCGCACCCCCCAAATTTTGCACAAAATTCAGATTCTGTTATTATATTCCCTTGCTATTTTCAGGCATCAGAATTGTCAGAGGATTAAGAATTTCTGACAGAGGATTGGCTTCTCTTGTCAGAGGTTTTGCCTTTTGATTCAGTGTTATCCTTTGTGTTAAATAGCATTTTAAAGTGATTTCTCACTATATTGAGCCTTTTTGGTGGTGTTGGGAACTGATTTCAGTGTTGTCCCTCTTTAGTCTGGGGCCTTGATGGCCCTTTTACCGCGGTTTTCAGAGGATTGGACTTCAGACCATTCTAATGCCTGTATTTTAGTAGTCATATCATAAGGCGCAGGGGTCTCAGTCTGGGGAAAAAAAGTATCGCCTTATAGTCCGAAAAATACGGTAGCACTTGTGCTACTAGTACTAGTCTAAAAAAGACCAGTAAATGTGTGTGTTTTCAAAAAAGCCACAAAACGCCAATGCTTTCAAGCTTTCGAGATTTTTTATTATCTCTTATCAGGAAAATGAGTTTTAAAACTGACATGAGATAAAAAGGTACAGCTAAAAAGTTTATAAAACTTTTCTGTGTCCAATGTCTGTATTTGTGAACCTCAGAAACAAAACCAGTTAACGTTAACTTTATGTATTTTTGTGCTGATTTACTTTTTCTCCCAATAGGGGAGGGACAGTGCCTTATGCAAAGACAGCTGTTTCGATCTGTGGAAGATCTCATCAGTTTGCATGAGCAAGAAGACATTCTACAAGAGAATGGTGTCTTCTTTGCACCAAATCGAAAATCCACAATAACAGCAAACCAGCACAAAGTTAAACCAAAAATGTGTGTGTGTGTATATGTGTGTGTATATGTGTGTGTGCGCGCCAGGGGCCGCCCCCTTTGCAGGATTTTTGACGTTTCCCAGGAGCACCCATGCACTTGCAGCGACAATTTTGTTCTGTTCTTTTTCCTCTCATCGCAGGATTCCAAGCCCTTCAAGAAGCCGGTGGGCGGGGTGTCCATGTTCGGGGGCCCCGGGCCCCTGGCACAGCTGAAGCGGAGGGCAGGGTCGCAGTCGCAAAGTGACGAGTTGTCTCCCTCCGTGGACATCAACAACGCAGGTGGGTGTTCGGCTTAACCCTTTCAACGCTAACCATTCCTCAGCCAAAATTTACAATTGAACCTTACCCCCCTGGCGGTCAAATCATCGTCCTAAGTTGACTATTGTTAGGCCCAGCATATCCGTCTTCGGCTGGAGAATGTTTTTACAAGAGTTTCTAGAACTAAGGCGGGAGAGCAGACCAGTAAAAGCAGGAAGATAGTAGATGACTGTCATGGTCTTAATACCAGTTAACATTTTTCACTCTTTCCCCATGGCGACGCAGTGAAACTCACATATCACCTATCACTGTGTTGCCATTGGGGAAAGAGTGAAAAATGTTCACGTGTACAAAGAGACCTTAAGGCAAATGGAAAAGGCAGAGTCAAAGACAGTGGCAGACTAGAGGAAGTTATGAGCACAGAATGTGTGTGTATGTTAGCACGGTAGCGTTTGAACGGAGGGAGCTAGGAGACTGAAATGTTGCATGCAGGTAGGTAGTTAGGATATCTAGGCCAGGTTCAAACATGGACATTGTCAAAGGTCAAGGTCACAACTTTTATTGTAGTTTTAACAATTTGAATGATATACAATTTTTACATTAAAACTTTAACCCTTTCAACGCCAGCCATTTTTCAGCCCAAACGTTCCATTAAACTTAGCTGGGTAGAGAAAAGATTTCATCTGCAATATTTGGGATTCCTTCGTGACATCCATAAAATAGGGCCTATTCTTACCTCCCAAAATGAAGAACATAAGGTCACTGGATACCAGACCCTCATTTGATGCCTTTCAGTGACATGGGTGTTCAATCATTGTGGTGCCAAGAGGCGACAGTGGCGATGAAAGGGTTAAGGTCACTGGATACCAGACCCTCATTTGATGCCTTTCAGTGACATGGGTGTTCAATCATTGTGGTGCCAAGAGGCGACAGTGGCGGTGAAAGGGTTAAGGTCACTGGATACCAGACCCTCATTTGATGCCTTTCAGTGACATGGGTGTTCAATCATTGTGGTGCCAAGAGGCGACAGTGGCGGTGAAAGGGTTAAGGTCACTGGATACCAGACCCTCATTTGATGCCTTTCAGTGACATGGGTGTTCAATCATTGTGGTGCCAAGAGGCGACAGTGGCGTTGAAAGGGTTAAGGTCACTGGATACCAGACCCTCATTTGATGCCTTTCAGTGACATGGGTGTTCAATCATTGTGGTGCCAAGAGGCGACAGTGGCGGTGAAAGGGTTAAGGTCACTGGATACCAGACCCTCATTTGATGCCTTTCAGTGACATGGGTGTTCAATCATTGTGGTGCCAAGAGGCGACAGTGGCGGTGAAAGGGTTAAGGTCACTGGATACCAGACCCTCATTTGATGCCTTTCAGTGACATGGGTGTTCAATCATTGTGGTGCCAAGAGGCGACAGTGGCGTTGAAAGGGTTAAGGTCACTGGATACCAGACCCTCATTTGATGCCTTTCAGTGACATGGGTGTTCAATCATTGTGGTGCCAAGAGGCGACAGTGGCGATGAAAGGGTTAAGGTCACTGGATACCAGACCCTCATTTGATGCCTTTCAGTGACATGGGTGTTCAATCAGTGTGGTGCCAAGAGGCGACAGTGGCGGTGAAAGGGTTAAGGCAAATGGAAAAGGCAGAGTCAAAGACAGTGACAGACTAGAGGAAGTTATGAGCACAGAACGTGTGTGTATGTTAGCACGATAGCGTTTGAACGAAGGGAGCTAGGAGGCTGAAATGTTGCATGCAGATAGGTAGTTAGGATATCTAGGCCAGGTTCAAACGTGAAGGTCAAAGATCAAGGTCATTGGAGCCAAATTTGCTGCCATGCGGCTGGTGATCTAGCATCTTAACGCTGTAGTTTTATTATTACTTTATTATCAGGCACAAGTTGTAATTTTACAGAGTCGAAGCCCCGTTTTTCCACTTGTAAAAAGAAAATGTAGAACATTGTTTTGATTGAAATTAATCTGGGACCAAAAAAATTTGTTCTATTCAATAAGTTATTGACTTTCGACTTGATTTATGTTTTAAAGATTTCCTGGTAGGGGAATGTGAGTGATTAGAATTCTGATATAAGTATAATTTTTTTACAGAATTGTTAACAATTTTGCATTAAAGCTTTAACCCCTTCACTGCCTGCCCCGTGTCTACTACGGGCTGTGTGATGTCATTGATGATGCCATAACTTTTGATGTTGTAGTCCTGGAATGCTGGTTTTTGGTTTAGAAAAATCGAGAAAGGTATATCTCTAGACCATTTTCTCAGATTGAGTCTAACAGGCAGACCTGTTTACCATTCCGGTTTAGCCGGAATTATTCCGGAAATTTGCTAAAATTCCGGGTAAAATAGTAAATTCCGGGTGAACGCTGAAAATTCCGGATTTCGAAAAACCGTCTATTATTGGTTTCCGTTCGTAGGAAAAGACGCAAGGGTTGACCGAAACGTGTACCTAACACGCTACGTCATCAGAAAAGGGGTTGTGCTTGACGTCACATGCATTAAATGCTGCGTTTTCATTGGTTAAAGGGGTGAAATAATGTTTTTATTTTGGTCGATCTATTTCGGGACTGAGCAAATGGCAGCCAGACTTTTACTGTCGATTCGAAGAGCTTTCCATGCAGTTTTTTTAATGGTAGAGATTGTAATTAGGGCTTGGAATGAGACAATTTAGATTATATTATCACTGGAAAATACGATGATGTGAGAATTTTGAAGTTTTCAACGGAAAATGAAGTCAAAGTTGATCACGATGGCGCCGAGTTGCAACTTTGCATCCGCCGATCCGCGGCCGAGTGATTTTTCTCTGTCCCATCGTGGACATTTCCAGGTATTTTGCTTTTTCCAGCTTGTTTTATACTAAAATTGACTAAGAATTAGTGACTGAATTTACTAATAAAACTCTGGCAAAATTGAGCGAAGAAATCATCACAATATTGAAAATCGACGCCGATGTTCGCGGAAAGGAGAAGAACAAGAAACCGCTTTATCGCGAGTCGTGTACAGATCATGTGAATTCCGGTTTTTGTTATCAAATTCCGTTTTTTTGTGTGGCAAATTCCGGGTTTTTCATTATAAGGGTAAACAGGTCTGAACAGGTCTCTTTGAAATTCTATAATAAGAAAATTGATAATTTCTCTTTTTTGTTCTCTGGCAGTGAAGGGGTTTCACCGCCAGCCATCTTTGAGTAAAAAAATTCCATTAAACGTACTTGGCTACATAAAAGATTTCGTATGCAATATTGTGGGATTTCTCTGTGATGCATTTAGAATAGGGTCAATCCTTACTACCCAAATTTAGGAACACAATATCATTGAATAATAGACCCTGATTTGAAGAGTTTTAATGACATGGGTGTTAAATCATTGTGGTGCAAAAATGCGACATTGGCAGTGAAAGGGTTAATAAATTCTAATGTTATTGTTGTTTTTCGCAAAATGGTTGTTACCAGTTTGAAGGAGAACGAAAATCAACAGGATATGTGTGTGTGCGTGCGCGCACGCGCACGTGTGAAGTATCAGATTTGTATTTAATATATATATTTCTGAATGTTTTGTGTTTATTACTATTGTTATTGCTGTTGTCTAAAGTTAACATTGTAAGCGCTCTGAGCTCTTTGGAGAAAGAGCGCAACAAATATCCATTATTATTATTATTATTATTATTATTATTATGATTTGATTTGAAGTGTGTTTGATTGATCACAGGCGAATCACAATCTCCCTCCTCTCCCCTCTCCCCAACAGATAGTGAGGTGAGTTTCTGTGTAGCCCTGGAGAGACGATGTGTGTGGGTGTTTGTGTTTCAAGTGCATGTGTACGCTCACATATGCTTGTGTGTGTGTGTGGGGGGGGGGGGGGGTGTATGTGTGTGACACTTAAACACTTACATGTGTACGCTCATGCATGTATGTGTGTGTGTGTGTGTGTGACACTTAAACATTTACATGTGTACGCTCATGCATGTATGTGTGTGTTGTGTGTGTGTGTGAGTGAGTGTGACACTTAAACACTTACATGTGTATGCTCATGCATGTATGTTTGTGTATGTGTGTGTGTGGATGGATGTGTACGCTAATGCTTGTGTGTGTGTGTGTATTTAGTGTGTTTGGATGTATGTGTGTGCGAGCATGTTTATGTGTACATTCATGCCTATGAAGATGCACACGTATCAGTATGTGCACACACACACACACACACATACATTATGTATGTGTGTGTGTGTGTGCACATACATGTGCGTCTTTAATACATGTGTCATTGGGAGGGGGGGGGCTGTCATGGGTTGATGCATGTGTATGTGTATCATGTGTGTTTGTATGCATTTTGCGCTCAAGTTTGCATTGTGTGTTATCATGTGCATTGTGTCTTTGTTCGCATGTGTTGCGTTTGCATCGAATATTGTTTGTGTCTGCTTGCATGGTTTGCGTGCATGCATTGAATGTGCCTGCATCAGAAGACACTGATTCTTTGCAAGGCATGTGTTAATTTCCAAGTTTTTACATAAATTAGAAGTAACTAGTAAGCCAGAAATAAGTTATTGGATCTAGAGGAATGCGATTATTTTCCTTTTAATTTGTGTTATCTTTTCCCTAAAATATCCATGAGCATGTGTGTGTTAGGTTAGGTTAGGTATTAGGGACAGGCGTTCATCAGCCTAGGCCTTGCAGCCTATAAAACGTCCCATCATTTGCATATACATTTTGATTTTGCATTGGGGTCTGACACAAAAAATACTTTTATACAAGCAATCAAATCATCTAGTAATTACTAAAGATGATTTCCAGAAAGAGATCTATAAATGTATGTGTGTGTGTGTGTGTGTGTGCATGGATGCTCCTGCTTTCAGGATGTTCTGAAGTTCAGGATTTTTTTTATTGCCTGGAGCCGGCGTCGCTGGATTATGAGAATTTGAGAAGATGCATTTTGCTGGTTATGGAGGTCATGAAGTTTAACCAGAAATGAAATTGCAACGAGAGCCTGTCAGTTACATTGGAAACTGTTGTTTCCCTTCAGCTTCCAGGGGGCATTGCCCCCTGGAACCCCCAGGAGGGGCGCAGGATTTTTTTGATTTCCCAGGAGCACCCGTGTTTGTGTTTTAAAGAAATCCATGCCCATAGGAGGCATAAACTAAGATGATGATATGGAAGATTCAGAAACAGTGTACATGTACAATCTTCCTTTAAGGATGTCCGAAATCGGAATAAGTGTGGAGGTTTATTTCTGTTAAGTTTTCATTGATTTTTGTATGATTCCATTATTCCTACATTTCATGAACGCATGGGGTATGTGAAACAAAATCAGAGTTAATATTCAAAATCCTTATTATTATAATGCAGTATATTATACATTATATATAATATAAAATCGTCACAGTCAAAATCATTATTATAATGCAGTATATTATACATTATATATAATATAAAATCGTCAGTCAAAATCATTATTATAATGCAGTATATTATACATTATATATGATATAAAATCGTCACAGCCAAAATCATTATTATAATGCAGTATATTAGACATTATATATGATATAAAATCGTCACAGCCAAAATCATTATTATAATGCAGTATATTAGACATTATATATGATATAAAATCGTCACAGCCTTGACAACTAAAAAACAATGAAAGAAATTTGTTGAGAAAGTACACATCAAGAGGCTATGAGGCCTAGTTGTCCTAAATTCTTAACCTATAGAATTAGTAAAAAGAAAAGAAAAGAAGGGAGAAAGGGGCGGGGGGGGGGGGGGGGACAACAGGTAGCCGATAAAGAAGTTGGCTAATGAGAAATTAAACCAAAGAAACGGTACAAGAGAAACAATAATTAATTGACATATGTTTATTGTGGGTTTTCGTTTTGCCATTTTACTGTTGAAATGCTTGCATGTGTGGTTGATGAGATATTGTGTGTGTGTGTGTTGTTGTTGTTGGATTTTGTTGTTGTTTAGTAGTTTTTGAATTTATGTAGCGCTTGGTTTGGTTTTGCTTCTCAGTGACAACATTCTAACCTGCACTACTACATTGCTCTCTCTGTCTTTCTCTCTGTCTTTCTCTTTCTCTCTGTCTCTGTCTACATTGCTCTCTGTCTTTCTCTTTGTCTTTCTCTGTCTCTGTCTACATTACTCTCTGTGTCTTTCTCTCTGTCTCTCTCTCTTTCTCTTTCTCTCTCTCTCCCTCTCTCTCTCTCTCCCGCTCCCTCTCTCTCTCTCCCCCTCCCTCTCTCTCCCACTCCCCCTCTCTCTCCCACTCCCTCCCTCTCCCACTCCCTCTCTCTCTCTCTCTCTCTCTCTCTCTCTCTCTCTCCCTCTCTCTCTCCCCCTCCCCCCCCCTCCCCTCCATGATAGGAAGTCGATGTCGTTCAGCATTGTTGTTGACGGTGTGTGGTGGTGTGCTGTCTTGTCTGGTGATCATCATATAGTCCAGAGCCTTAACGCCCAAATCCGTCAGCTTCTCTCCGCCCCAACAACCCCCCGCCCCCTCCTCCTCCCTCTATGATAGGAAGTCGATGTTGTTGACGGTGTGTGGTGTGCATGTCTTGTCTGGTGATTATCATATAGTCCAGAGCCTCACTGCCCAAATCCATCAGCTTCTCTCCGCCCCGCCCTCCCCCTCCTTCTCCCTCCATGATAGGAAGTCGATGTTGTTGACGGTGTGTGGTGTGCATGTCTTGTCTGGTGATTATCATATATATGATATAGCCCAGAGCCTCACTGCCCAAATCCGTCAGCTTCTCCCCCTCCTTCCCCTCCATGATAGGAAGTCGATGTTGTTGACGGTGTGTGGTGTGCATGTCTTGTCTGGTGATTATCATGTAGCCCAGAGCCTCACCGCACAAATCCGTCAGCTTCTCTCCGCCCCGACAACCCCCCTCCTCCTCCGCTGCTGGTGCCGCTGCTGGCAAAATCAACAGTCTGCAGGTGTGCATTGGACCCCTCCCGCCATGGTGATAGTATAATTTGGGGCAGTGGGTGGATGCCTCATGCCTCCATCACAGTAGCTTTTCTCAGCTCCTTTCAGTTCATGCCTTAACACTCGTCACCAGCATAAACCAATGTAAAGTGTTTTATTCTTTAGCCTTACATTGTTTTATGGTGGCATGCCACTTGCAAGGTCTTTTCCTATCCCTAACCACAATCAATTATAAGAATATTTGCCTCTGTTAAAAGAAATAACTTGAAACAAATAGCTCTCAGTGGAAAACTGAAAGGAGCTAGAATGAGGGGAATTAGCGTACTGTGCCATACAGGGAGGTGGACAACCCCGCCTCCTCCACAAGTCTCTCCCCACGTGGGGGAGGGGGGGGGAGGTCGTAAAAATACTTCCCCCACCTTTTGGAAGTTCTGTGCTTGTAATTTCCTCTAATCTGCAAGTCTTAAGTTTTGACACGACGTATCTTGATCCTGCATCGTTTTGTGTAGTTTTTATTCAAGCGTGTGTTGTGTTTCTCTGATTCTGATTGCCTGGTTTAGTTTTGAAACATGTGTTATTGCTTTGTATTGTGCATGCAACTAGTTGGGTGTTTTGTTTGTGTGTGTTTTTTATTTCCTAACTATTCTTCCAGTTTCGTGACAATCTTTTGATGTTGTGTATGTGTGTGTAGTGTGTTGAATTTAAGAGCACTCTTGTCTTTTTCATGTTCCAGTCAAAATTTGAAAAGTTTCACCATTATTTTGCAAAAAAGTTTCACTTAGGTGTTCGGTTTGAGTTCAAGAATACCTAAGATGTGGTGGTACCATAGCCAATGAGCATGGTTACTGCTACACATATCTGTATTATTAAAAAATCGGGACTTTACTGGTTTAGCACTGCTTCCAGGCATTGCCTCCAGTATTGTTCCCACCATCTTTGTATTTACAAATGCCGCACATGGCCGAAAGGCCGAAGAGGGTGTAAAACCCTATTTTCACTCACTCATTTTGAGTTCATTTGTGTTAAACCATTCAATATTTACACTTGATTTATATGTGCTTAACCCTTTCAACACCTAGCCATTTTCTAAAATATCAAAATATATCATAATTTTCAACGTTTATTTAATTGGTTTTTTAAATGGGGAAATATTGGGGGTTCCCCCTTGATACAAACAAAATAAAAAGTTTCCCTGCCCTCCTAAATTATTAACGCAAAGTCTTTGTCAACATTCCAATTGGATTCCTTTTAGTGCCGTAATATGAATCTTTAATCAGGGCGCTGCCAGAAAGGGTGGCAGGGTTCGCAGTCTTTGAAAGTCTTTGAAAATTGGCTTTGGTCTGTGAAATTCGTGAAATGGTTTGTGAAAAAGTCGTTGACACTTAAAAATGTCATTGACGCCATAAATTGTTTTTTGTTTGCTTACAGAATTATTAAAGGAGCGATTTAATTTGGCTTATTTTCCGACATCTGCAGTTTAAAGATCTTGCTCCATTTAGCAGACGTCTTCGATTTGTGAAGTTACTTCTCTTCGCTAAATCTGAGTCGCTTTGGCTACACTGGTGCAACTTGAATTATGATTGAAGCCAATGTTGTGAGAGGTCTTTGAAAATAGGATAAAGGGTCTTTGAAAGTTTGTGAATTTTTGTATCATAAATCTGTATGAACCCTGGGTAACATTAACTGTGAAAGAGTTAGGCCGTGTGCACACATAAGCGAATATTCCGTGCGGAAACCCGTGCACAATCCATAAATAAGAAACAAAGAAGGGAAAAGATTTGCGCACGTGTCCAAATTTCCCCTATGTGTGTAAACTTTTATCCTTCTTTCTTCCACTTATTTAGGGTTTTCCGTACGGAACTTACGCATCTTATGTGAACCCGGCCTTATAGTCTGTACAATACAGTAATCGTTTAAACCATTATGATTTGAATTATGCTAATTTCCCAAGATATTAACACACAGCATAAAGACTTAACTTTTCACCATTACTGTTATTGTTGCACTTACGATGTTGTTACAATAGGGCATTTGCCACGTGAGGGCGACCTTGAATTTCACTGAGTTGAATTTAGAGAGTTGAATTAGAAAGGTCAGCGTAACTCGGGCAGAACGAGTGCGGGCAAGTTAGTAGTCTAGTATAGAGAACGAACACTCGTGGCAAATGCCCTATTGTGAATTGAATTTTCTTCATTTTTCAACTTGAATTAAACGCCACATGAATGCCATAACCTTTCATCACCACTGTTATTCTTGTTGTTAATAGTTTATGCACTATTGCATGGTGAGTGGATTAGTGAGCAAGTCAGCGGAGGGCAGATGAATGATTGGGTGTGGTGTGACAGTTACTTGGTACATATTTGTTTAAGGGTTCAATGATTGGGTGTGGTGTGACAGTTACTTGGTACATATTTGTTTAAGGGTTCAATGATTGGGTGTGGTGTGACAGTTACTTGGTACATATTTGTTTAAGGGTTCAATGATTGGGTGTGGTGTGAGAGTGACTTGGTACATATTTGTTTAAGGGTTCAATGATTGGGTGTGGTGTGACAGTTACTTGGTACATATTTGTTTAAGGGTTCAATGATTGGGTGTGGTGTGACATATTTGTTTAAGGGTTCAGAGTGTGGTGTGACTTGGTACATATTTGTTTAAGGGTTCAATGATTGGGTGTGGTGTGAGAGTTACTTGGTACATATTTGTTTAAGGGTTCAGTGATTGGGTGTGGTGTGACAGTTACTTGGTACATATTTGTTTAAGGGTTCAATGATTGGGTGTGGTGTGACAGTTACTTGGTACATATTTGTTTAAGGGTTCAGTGATTGGGTGTGGTGTGAGAGTTACTTGGTACATATTTGTTTAAGGGTTCAATGATTGGGTGTGGTGTGACAGTTACTTGGTACATATTTGTTTAAGGGTTCAATGATTGGGTGTGGTGTGACAGTTACTTGGTACATATTTGTTTAAGGGTTCAATGATTGGGTGTGGTGTGACAGTTACTTGGTACATATTTGTTTAAGGGTTCAATGATTGGGTGTGGTGTGACAGTTACTTGGTACATATTTGTTTAAGGGTTCAATGATTGGGTGTGGTGTGACAGTTACTTGGTACATATTTGTTTAAGGGTTCAATGATTGGGTGTGGTGTGACAGTTACTTGGTACATATTTGTTTAAGGGTTCAGTGATTGGGTGTGGTGTGACAGTTACTTGGTACATATTTGTTTAAGGAACCCTTTTCAACGCCAGCCCTTTTTCAGCTAAAACTTTCCATTAAACTTACCTGGGTAGAGAAAAAATTATGTCTGCAATATTGGGGATTCCTCTGTGACATGCCTAAAATAGGGCCTATCCTTACCTCCCAAAATTAAGAACATAAGGTCACTCGATACCAGACCCTCATTTGATGCCTTTCAGTGACATGGGTGTTAAATCATTGTGGTGCCAAGAGGCGACAGTGGCGATGAAAGGGTTAAATGTAAATTTCTGTTTCATGTTTTTAATTAATAATTCCGATTTTTATTTTGATGTATTTTATCTTATTTTACACATTGGAAGACGATTTTCCATGTGCATTTGTACAATGGACAATAAAGAAACTTAGAGAATCATCGTTGTTACGATGTTGCAGAAAAGTTTGCAGTTCAACCCTGCGGCTCTGTTGCCTGGAGCAGCGCCCCCTAGCAAAGCCGTGGAACCCTCGGCTGTCGACTTTGACGCTCCGGCTGACATAAATATTCTGCAAAGTGCTTCTAAGGTATGTATGTGTGTGTGTGTGTGTCACTGCATGTGTGTGTCACTGTGTGTGTGTGTGCAAGGGTGAGAGAGAGGTATCGGCTGTCGACTTTGACATAAATACTCTGCAAAGTGCTTCTAAGGTATGTATGTGTGTGTGTGCAAGGGTGAGAGAGAGGTATCGGCTGTTGACTTTGACACTCCGGCTGACATAAGTACTCTGCAAAGTGCTTTTAAGGTATGTGTGTGTCAGTGTGTGTGTGTGTGTGTATTGTGTTGTATCAGGTCATTTCCCCCCCGGACAATTCCCCCCTAAGACTTAACCCCCCTAGGATATTTCCCCCCTAGGACTTAACCCCCCTAGGATATCCCCCCCCCCCCTGGACAATTCCCACCAGAATTCCCAAGTAGAATACTCACACAATCATTTGTTTTTGGGCATAAAGAGTTTTTTCTCTTAAAGACCCCCCGCGTCACGTGTCACATTCCCTCTTACGCTTGGAAGATTTCTTAAGATTTCTTACCAGCTATAAGAGTGAAAACCATGATTTTGACACGTGACGTGGTGGGTCTTTAACTGTTGGCTTGTACAAGTGTTTGATAGTGAAATGACTGAGCAGAAATCACATATGGCTGTTGACAAATAGTTCATCTCTGTCTCTCTCTGTGGTTAGGTATATTAGATATTAGGTACTTTATAGTCACAGAGGCGTCTCTGTGAAATTCGGGTTGCTCCCACCTTTTGTGCATGCGATTTATGTGTGACTGATGAGGAAAGAAAGGGGGGGGGAGTGTAAATTTTGACCAAATGACAACTTTTTTGTTGCCACTGGGTTTAACGTATGCTTAGTGCATGGGCACACGGGACCTCGGTTTGTCGTCTCATCCGAAAGACTCCACGTTCAGACCGTAAGGCCTAGTGCAAAGTGAGAGGAAAAAAATCCCCTGTACCCAGGTACGAACTCGGGTTTACTTGACACGAAGCGAACGCGCTACCACTGTGCCACTCTACCACTGTGCCACTCTACACCACGATGGTGACTGAACAGAAATCACAATGACTGTAGTACAACGCAGCACTGTTAATTCCTATCATGAGCGCAACATTGATGATTATTGGCGAGGGATTGCATTCAATGTGTTCTTTTGAAACCGTGACTCTTTCTCTGGCAACAGGCTGACTTTTGTGTGGCCCTTGCTTTTTGCTTTTAATCAATGACTTTTTAGCTTATTCGAGACATTTTTGGCTAAATAAAATGAAGTTATGCACGCTGTTACTGTTGCATTTTTTTAAAAGGGGAGGGGGGGGGGGGATTGACCTTGGGGGTGATTGTCCTAGGGGAGCATTGTCCCAGGGGGGAATTGTCGGGGGGGGGGGGGGGGGGTCGGGGGGGGGGGGGGGGGGGGGGGGGGGGGGGGGGGGGGGGGTCATAGAATCGTATTGTGTGTGTAGTGTGTGTAGTGTTTGTGTGTACTGTGTGTGTTAGTGTTTGTGTGTACTGTGTGTGTGTGTGTGTGTGTCTCTGTGTATATATGTGTGTGTAAGATGGAAGGGAGTGGGGGGATGGGACTGTCTACTTTGACACTCTGACTGATGTGAATGCACTGCATAGTGCATCTAAGATGAGTGTGTGTGTAAGAGGGAAGGGGGGTGGGACTGTTGACTTTGACACTGACTGATGTGAATGCACTGCATAGTGCATCTAAGATGAGTGTGTGTGTAAGAGGGAAGGGGGGTGGGACTGTCTACTTTGACACTGACTGATGTGAATGCACTGCATAGTGCATCTAAGATGAGTGTGTGTGTAAGAGGGAAGGGGGGTGGGACTGTCTACTTTGACACTGACTGATGTGAATGCACTGCATAGTGCATCTAAGATGAGTGTGTGTGTAAGAGGGAAGGGGGGTGGGACTGTTGACTTTGACACTGACTGATGTGAATGCACTGCATAGTGCATCTAAGATGAGTGTGTGTGTAAGAGGGAAGGGGGGTGGGACTGTTGACTTTGACACTGACTGATGTGAATGCACTGCATAGTGCATCTAAGATGAGTGTGTGTGTAAGAGGGAAGGGGGGTGGGACTGTTGACTTTGACACTCCGGCTGACTTGAATACTCGGAAACGTGCTTCTAGGGTATGTGTGTCTGTGTGTGTGTGCATTGTGAGTGTGTGTGTGTGTGTGCATTGTGAGTGTGTGTGTGTGTATTGTGAGTGTATGTGTGTGCACATTGTGTCTGTGTGTGTGCATTGTGTGTGAGTGTGTGTGTGTTTGTGTGTGTGTGTGTGTGTGTGTGTGTGTGTGTGTGTGTGTGTGTATAAGAGAGAGAGAGGGGGGGAACTGTTGACTTTGACACTGGCTGACTTGAATACACTGCAAAGTGCTTCTAACTCTAAGGCATGTGTGTGTGTGTATATATATATGACTCTGTGCCAAAAGGTGAGCACGGAGAGGGTCAGGTACTTACATTCTCAATAAATTGTCACATAACCTTCTGACTGTTGTGCTTATGTTATAAACATATAGACAAATGTCTGAAAAGACACTAGAGACAATATCAGCTTTATAAGATCAGTAGTTATTTAGTTATGTGACAATGAATGTCAAATCAGCCCCAAAATCTGGTCTTCAAAAGTGGACATTGCAAATAGTCATGATTTCAACAAGTGCTAGAACACACAAACTCCAGTAAAATTACTTGAAATTTGGACAGGTTATGCAAAAGTACCTCATTAGTAAACGCTAAAGATTGTAACATTCAAAAATGAAAGTTCTGTTAGTTATTAGACTTAAACCAATGTTGATGACAAACATCATTTTTGATGTAATCATTTAACCAAAATCAAACTTCCCAACAATTTTCACTTATATAAATCCAAAATACATGAAAATGTCATGCTTTGTTGGAGCAGATATTACTTTATCATAGGAGTATAAAATGTTCTTACAAAATATATTATTTTAAATAATATTGCACTTTCTCTTAAAGGTTCTGACTTAGATGTAACACTTGACATCCGTCATACCTAAGTTATAATGCTCAATAAAATCCTCAAGATATATATTTTTAACTTGCTCTCTTTTATTTTACAATTAAACTGTCATATAAAGTTGACCCCTACCCTTATTTAACACCAGCATGTTCATTTCTTTCTTCTGCACTAATCCAAATGTTCAATGTAATCATTTTACTGGACTTGATGTTCGTCATCAAGAAAATGTTAATTATCAAATTTAGCTGGTTTTATTGGTCTAACCATCTAATAAACAAATGAACACCACTTCAGTGGGTTTAGTAATTAATTTAGAGCACTTTGCAGCCTTCATAGAAAGATAAATGAAAAAATAGTGCTTAATGAAAATTATTAATGTAACTATGATGTTCGTCATACATGTCCTATGGTGTAAATAGTGAATTATGATAAATAATTCAATAGTTTTTTGAAAAACACTTTATTCATGCAAGTTATTATTTTCTTTAAAGCATTCTGCTTACTGTAGTTGACAAAAATACAGTTATTCATAGACATTTTGGCCAGAAACTGGAAAATAAATGATTTAGGTAACTTTGATGTTCGTCATACATTTTTCACACATTGTGTAATAAAACAAAAACAATGGCATGAATCAATTAACAGTTTGGTAGAAAATATTCAGTTAACTTGTAATTGGTTTTTTTATGGCATCTTAAGTACTTAAAGACAGAATTAGTGTATTTGATACAACTTTCAAATGTAAAGTGATGACGAAGGTCATTTGTTACCGCAACAGACCCATAATAATCATCATACTAACAGCAAATTTCAACAGGAAATGTCACAGACTAATAGCAAACAATTAAAACAACTTAACACAACATGATTTGCTGGAGCTATGAGAAAATACTGTGACATAACACCATGGTTGTGATGTAATCATTGATGTTCGTCATCAGGTGGGGGACACCACATTATCACTATTTTCTCAGAAATCGGTTGAAAAATTGTCCTGCCACTTTGCACATGTTTTGCCTCATTTATATCCTTTCTAAATATGCATGTATTTAAATGGTATTAATAGTTTCATTTTTTACCCTCTATGTCCACTTTTCATGCCCACCTTTTGGCACAGAGTCATATATGTGTCTGTGTTTGTGTGTGTTGAATGGGAGGGGGAGGGGAGGGAGTAAGACTGTGTATTGTTTTTGGGTGGAGCGATTGACCAAAAGAAAATGGACAGTAGAGGAATTGAGACAACAATAAATAGAGAAACCCATGGGGAGGTTGAGAGGGGGGGGGGAGCAGGAAGGAAGGGAGGGGTAACTCTCCGCTGTTGACTTTGACACTCCTGCTGACGTGAAAAGACTGCACATAGAAGTGATTTTTGTCCAGCATACTCCTGATTTCCGTTGTTTTGTTTCTTTGTCTCACGTTGGCTCTGATCCACGCATTGCTAGATGATTGGTATCGTAATCAGCTTTGGTGGAGGGGGGTTAATTAGAAAGAGAGTTTTCCCCCTTTGTTCAATTTTTGATTGCAGAGCTTGCAAGTTTAGAAAGCCATGACGTAATTTTGTTGCAAAGGCAGGGAAGTGTAAATGTATTTCGGACTCAAGTATGTTCTAAAAGCACCCCCACCCACCCCCCCCCTACCCCTACTGAACTAAAGTGTTGCTATGTGAATAATTTAAGTTTTCTGGATGGGAAACATGGGACCCATTCTCGCCCAACCACCCACCCCCCCCCCACCCCCAACCCTCACCCTCACACACACCACAATGTATGGTAATATAAAATGCTATTTACAATGCAACAAATTACAGAACAATAAACTCCTGTAATATGTTTAACTCATTCGCATCGCAACGATTTTGAATCATTAAAAAAACTCACAAATCACTCCACCCATACACACAAACAAAACATACATAATAATAAATAATAATTAATAATGTTTATATAGCACATAATCTTGCAAAGCAACTCAATGCGCTTTTCACTCACCATTCGTACAAACATTTCTAACAAACTGGCCCACGCATCCTCACCATACATCTCTATGAAAATGAATACATATTAGAGAATGCATTGCATATAATCATAACACAACACACCAACACCCACCTCCCTTCAACACCACCACCCCAACCATCCCCCCACTCCCCCCCCCCCCCCCCCCCCCGACCCACCCATAAACAAAAGGAGAAATGAAAGAAGATTATGGGTTTTTACTTCAGGTTTAGACATAGGGAAGTGGTAGATCAGACTTTTTTATATATAGACTTTATATAGAAAAACTACACCAGTTGGTTTCCCCACAACAAACCACTACAGAAGCAAAATCAGAGGCAAAATTGTGGTCTAAGGGAGCGAAGCGAGTTTAGAAGTGACCAAGGTAGGGTGTACACACAGATTTACTTCCCTTGAAGCAAATGCATCAAATTGATGGGTGCCGTATTTTTCGGACTATAAGGCGATACTTTTTTCCCAGACTGAGACCCCTGCGCCTTATAATGTGACTACTAAAATAGTAAGAAAATATAATAACAGAATCTGAATTTTGTGTAAAACTTTGGGGGTGCGCCTTATAGTCTGAAAAATACAGTATCTATTAATTCCGCACATATATGGCTGGAACGACGTGAATGAGTTAACCCTTTCACTGCCAGCCATTTTTCAGCGAAAATTTTCCATTAAATGTACCTGGGTAGAGAACAAAATCTGTCTGTAATATTGGGTAATCCTCTGTGACATTTAAAGTATGGCTTATCCTTACCTCCCAAAATTAAAAGAAAAGGGTCTTTGGATAACAGCCCCTGGTTTGATGCCTTTTAGTGACATGGGTGTTAAACCTTTGTGGTGCAAAAATGCGACGTTGGCGGTGAAAGGGTTAATGATGCGCATTGTGTACTGTGTCCGCAGGACCGACCCAAGCTGATTTCCCGGCGCCGGCCCCAGAGCCGCAAAGCCAGACGCAGCGCAGCACTCACAGCCAGCATCAGCTTCGAAGACACCTCCTCCCCCCCCGACCATGACCCCTCCCAACAACCCCCCGCTCTCACCCCCTCCCCCCCTCCTCCACCTTCAGCACCCCCTACCCACCCTCCCTCTAAGCCGTCGATGGATTTGTTCGGCAATGACGATTTATTCGCTGAAGGGTCAGCCCCGGCCGTGTCGAAACCTTCCCCCCTTCCTACTACTACTACTACTACTACCGCTGTGCCTTCTTCTACTGCTTCTTCTTCTTCGTCGGCAAACGCTCTTCCCCTACACCAAGAAGACGTTTTTAGCAAAAAGCTGTTTGGCGGCAGCAGCGCAAAGTCTTCTTCGCCCAAAGTTGTGGATGATAACGATGAAGATTTGTTCAGTTTGCCCCGCGACGCCCAGAAAAAGAAACAGGCGGAAATCGAAGACGGCATCTTTGGCGGATCGGCGGTGTCGTCAAAATCCACCACACAAGATGTTTTCTCTTCCGGGGCGGTGCAGGCGGATTCTAAAAAGTCTGCGGAGAAATCGTCTTCCTCGAAGGATGTGGATGAGGACGATTTGTTTTCTGCAGGGTCGTCATCACGGAAGGGTCAAGGGTCAAAGGCCGCGGTGTCAAGGTCAGGGGTTCAGGAGGACGACATTTTCGCAGATTCCAGTTTGAACAAGAAAAAAGGTTAGAGTATTTTTTGTTTTGTTTATTTGATATTTGGTATGTTCTAGTCGCAGAGACTTATCTGTGAAATTCGGGCTGTTCGCCTCCCGGAGAGTGCGTCGCCGCAAGTGCAGCGCCTACCCTTCTTTTGGGGGGTGGGGCAGGGTGAGGAGGAGGTGGGGGCAGACTTGGGGAAACCTAGCTATCAATTTGGTCATACCAGGCATCAGGATTTATACAGGTGAATGTTTTGTTTCTGTAGGAACTAACCAGCTGACTCAAAAAAGTAGTGCCGTATTAAAACCCTTTCATTGCCACTGTCGCCTCTTGGCACCACAATGATTTAACACCCATGTCACTTAAAGGCATCAAATGAGGGTCTGGTATCCAGTGACCTTAACCCTTTCATTGCCACTGTCGCCTCTTGGCACCACAATGATTTAACACCCATGTCACTTAAAGGCATCAAATGAGGGTCTGGTATCCAGTGACCTTAACCCTTTCATTGCCACTGTTGCCTCTTGGCACCACAATGATTTAACACCCATGTCACTTAAAGGCATCAAATGAGGGTCTGGTATCCAGTGACCTTAACCCTTTCATTGCCACTGTTGCCTCTTGGCACCACAATGATTTAACACCCATGTCACTTAAAGGCATCAAATGAGGGTCTGGTATCCTGTGACCTTAACCCTTTCATTGCCACTGTTGCCTCTTGGCACCACAATGATTTAACACCCATGTCACTTAAAGGCATCAAATGAGGGTCTGGTATCCAGTGACCTTAACCCTTTCATTGCCACTGTCGCCTCTTGGCACCACAATGATTTAACACCCATGTCACTTAAAGGCATCAAATGAGGGTCTGGTATCCAGTGACCTTAACCCTTTCATTGCCACTGTTGCCTCTTGGCACCACAATGATTTAACACCCATGTCACTGAAAGGCATCAAATGAGGGTCTGGTATCCAGTGACCTTAACCCTTTCATCGCCACTGTCGCCTCTTGGCACCACAATGATTTAACACCCATGTCACTTAAAGGCATCAAATGAGGGTCTGGTATCCAGTGACCTTAACCCTTTCATTGCCACTGTTGCCTCTTGGCACCACAATGATTTAACACCCATGTCACTTAAAGGCATCAAATGAGGGTCTGGTATCCAGTGACCTTAACCCTTTCATTGCCACTGTTGCCTCTTGGCACCACAATGATTTAACACCCATGTCACTGAAAGGCATCAAATGAGGGTCTGGTATCCAGTGACCTTAACCCTTTCATTGCCACTGTCGCCTCTTGGCACCACAATGATTTAACACCCATGTCACTTAAAGGCATCAAATGAGGGTCTGGTATCCAGTGACCTTAACCCTTTCATTGCCACTGTCGCCTCTTGGCACCACAATGATTTTTACACCCATGTCACTGAAAGGCATCAAATGAGGGTCTGGTATCCAGTGACCTTAACCCTTTCATTGCCACTGTTGCCTCTTGGCACCACAATGATTTAACACCCATGTCACTGAAAGGCATCAAATGAGGGTCTGGTATCCAGTGACCTTAACCCTTTCATTGCCACTGTCGCCTCTTGGCACCACAATAATTTAACACCCATGTCACTGCTTGGCATCAAATGAGGGTCTGGTATCCAGTGACCTTAACCCTTTCATTGCCACTGTTGCCTCTTGGCACCACAATGATTTAACACCCATGTCACTTAAAGGCATCAAATGAGGGTCTGGTATCCAGTGACCTTAACCCTTTCATCGCCACTGTTGCCTCTTGGCACCACAATGATTTTACTCAACACCCATGTCACTTAAAGGCATCAAATGAGGGTCTGGTATCCAGTGACCTTAACCCTTTCATCGCCACTGTTGCCTCTTGGCACCACAATGATTTAACACCCATGTCACTGAAAGGCATCAAATGAGGGTCTGGTATCCAGTGACCTTAACCCTTTCATTGCCACTGTTGCCTCTTGGCACCACAATGATTTAACACCCATGTCACTTAAAGGCATCAAATGAGGGTCTGGTATCCAGTGACCTTAACCCTTTCATCGCCACTGTCGCCTCTTGGCACCACAATGATTTAACACCCATGTCACTAAAAGGCATCAAATGAGGGTCTGGTATCCAGTGACCTTAACCCTTTCATTGCCACTGTCGCCTCTTGGCACCACAATGATTTAACACCCATGTCACTTAAAAATCGGCATCAAATGAGGGTCTGGTATCCAGTGACCTTAACCCTTTCATCGCCACTGTCGCCTCTTGGCACCACAATGATTTAACACCCATGTCACTTAAAGGCATCAAATGAGGGTCTGGTATCCAGTGACCTTAACCCTTTCATTGCCACTGTTACTGCCTCTTGGCACCACAATGATTTAACACCCATGTCACTTAAAGGCATCAAATGAGGGTCTGGTATCCAGTGACCTTAACCCTTTCATTGCCACTGTTGCCTCTTGGCACCACAATGATTTAACACCCATGTCTTTTCTCTACCCGGGTAAGTTTAATGGCAAATTTTTTACTGAGGTATGGCTAGCGTTGAAAGGGTTAAAACGGATATAATTCACAATCATTTTCTAGGCCCCAGTTTCATTTTTCTTATGGCAAAATCCTTTTTAATCTAAAAAAAATATTGGCTATCAAAATACAAGAAGATGAAAAAGTGACTGCAGTACCTTTTGGGTTGTATCAAAATACAATTTCATTGTTGGTTTTACCAGATTTCTACTGTAAAATAATTGTGGTAAGGAAAACGTTATTCGTAATACAGTGGAACCTCCCTTATAAGACCTTAAAAAATCATCCAAAATTAGGTCTTATGGGGGGGGGAGTCTTAACTCTTATAAGGGAGGTAATTTTAATACTTACAAAGAAGGGCTATGTGTCAGAAGTAGGTCTTATATGGGAGGGAGTCTTATAAGGGAGGTTCCACTGTATTGATTTATTTTGTTCAGTCTGACCAAAAAGCCTAAATGTCACAAAGAGTGATTTCTTCGCAGCCTATCAACCTTGCACAGAATAATGAAGCCAACTTTCTCACTTCCCACCTGGAAGGTGAAAAGGTGGAAGGTGGGAAGTGTTAAGTATGGTAACTGTAGGCAGTGAGTGAGTTCACAATGATCCCCACCTGTAGTGTAGGTGAAAAGGTGGAAGGTGGGAAGTGTTAAGTATGGTAACAGTAGGCAGTGAGTGAGTTCACAATGATCCCCACCTGTAGTGTGTAGTGTAGGTGAAGTGAGTGAGGTTAAAGTATGGTACTGTAGGCAGTGAGTGAGTTCACAATGTGGAAGGTGGGAAGTGTTAAGTATGGTAACAGTAGGCAGTGAGTGAGTTCACAATGATCCCCACCTGTAGCGTAGGTGAAAAGGTGGAAGGTGGGAAGTGTTAAGTATGGTAACTGTAGGCAGTGAGTGAGTTCACAATGATCCCCACCTGTAGCGTAGGTGAAAGGGTGGGAGTAAAAAAAACACGGCTTCAGTCAGCTGCGGAGTACTTGCTCTTTCATGGGTGCTACTCTTTCAGTTTTACACTGATTTCAGTATTTTTCATTTTACCAGAAACTGAACTTCAGGTTTTTTTAATTCATCAAATTTTAAAAAATCGGGGCGTTTTGAACTTGGTTGTTCTATCTTGGAAGTTTACAAAGGCAATTTCATAATTTTACAAGGGTTAACCCTTTCACTGCCAGCCATATTTCAGCCATAAATGTCCATTAAATTTACGTCCATTAAATCCATCTCCAGTATTGGGGATTTTTCTGTTACATATATAAAAAAAAAGGTCTGTCCTTACTTCCCCAAAGCTAAGACAATAGGGTCTGTGGATAATAGACCCCAATTTGATACCTTTTAGTAGCATAGGTGTTAAATCACTGTGGTGCTAAAATGCGACTTTGGCGGTGAAACGGTTAACAAACTCAAACTTTCTCCATCATTTTAGCTGTCTGTCTGTCTCATTATCTTTGTCTCTCAAATTGCCCCCCCCCCCCCCTGAATCGTCCGACAGGACTCTGTCCTATACCCTGCCGGGGCCATGGGTCCCTGGATCCCTGCCTTTCAGTTTCTTTTATTTGGGGGAGTTGCACCCATGCTCTTTGTATATTCCGGCTTTTTTGTGTGACTAAGTGTGCGTGTGCGCGTGTTTGTACAAGTGTATGTTTGAGTAAGTTTGTGTGCGTTTCATTGAGAATGTGTTTTTCTGTGTGTTTGATGAAATGTGTGTGGGGATGTGTGTGTATGTCTGTGTGCAAGAACGCGTTCACTCTCGTGCGTGCACGTACGTGCATGTGTGTCTGTTGTGCGTGTGTGTGCGTGTGTGAATTTTTTCAATGCTGATTGTAAAGCGCTTTGTGCTCGATAAAAAGCGCTATGTAAATATCCGTTTATTATTATTATTATTAAGTGCATACAGTTTGTCTGTGGGTGTTTGTAGTGTATGTACTCCCTGTTGCACTGAAAGAAGCGGGAGTATTATTGCAACATGACATAGCCTGACCTGTGTATTTCTCTGTCTGTCCGTGCAATTTGTGAAGAACAAAAAAAAGTTAAAAGCCTTAAGTTCTGACATGATTGTGACGACATTTCGCTGGATAATTTCTGATGTGCCAAAGGTGATGCCCGGTGTGTTTGATCGAAAGGAACATCCATGATTGGAAGCTTTAGTTTTAATAGAAAAAAAAAGTGACTGTGTTTGTTGTTGTATTTCTTTGAAAGTTATTTACTGTTTGCTTTGACCTCTTCACTGCCCCGTCACGGATATTTCCGTCAACTTCCGGTAACCTATAAACTGCCCTGTCACGGATATTTCCGTCAACTTCCGGTAACCTATAAACTGCCCCGTCATGGAAATATCTGTCATAGGGTTATTATAAGAGGTTCCCTTTTTCTATCCATATGCTTTTCGCAGTATGTTTCAATGCATGTGAAAATGTTCTCAAATGATGATATGATATGTTCAATTCCCTTTCAGAAAAGTATAGGTTATATGCACTTTTATTCAGCAGTTTTTGCGATAGACTTGGCAGCCTAAAATGGCTTGGCAAATAGTTGCCTCAGAACCGGAAACAGGCTTGGCAGCGAAGGGGTTAAAGCAGATTGGATCAACCTTTAGATATCTCTCTCTCTCTCTCTCTCTCTCTCTCTCTCTCTCTCTCTCTCTCTCTCTCTCTCTCTCTCTCTCTCTCTCTCTCTCTCTCTCTCTCTCTCTCTCCCTCCCTCCCTCCCGCCCTCCCTCCCTCCCTCCTTCCCTCCCTGTACAGCAATCAAGTCCTTTTATGTGTTTTCTTTCCAAGCAGAACTGAAGAAAGAGAAGCCGGTGGATGAGGAGGACATTTTTGCCCACAGCGCCGTCAACAGCAAGCCTGCAGCGAAGAAAGAGGACGTGAGTGAATACATAATTAGAATCCTAATTTTACCAATGATGATAATTATAACAATAATGATGATGATGAAGCTGTTGGATGGTGCAGAGATGTTGTTGTTCTTGTTGCCTTACCCTGGCTAAAAGACTCCTGAGATCATCCCAACAGCGGAAGCACTTGAACTTGATCACTATGGTACTACAAGTGCGTCAGCTACGGATGAGAGCATTACGTGTGTGACTTTTTTATTACCCCGCCACGTGGGCAGCCACACTCCGCCAGTTGGGGGGATTTTGGAGACTGACGATGTTATGCTAGGAGCTTGTCATGGCTAAAGACAATCCCTGCATAACTATGCATACTGTAACAACATTTTGATGTAGCCTTGGTGTTCTAGCATAATTATGTCAGTTGGTCTGACACAGCCTTAAGCGAAGGCGAATGATTGAGAGAAGCCTACCATCACAGAAGGTCCTTATTTGTACTGGAAAATAAGAAAATCAGTCGTGGTAATCCAAAAATTCTTATTGAAAATTGCTTATGAGTGAATTGAAACTTTTGACAAAGCTTTTGACAGCAGGTGAAGAGCCGTTCTGGTTGTTGTTTTCCCCAAAACATTTAGTGTAAAACAGGGTTCCTGAAATCGTACAGATTGTGCGTATTTATGCACTAGACCTCTCCAATCACCTCCTAGAATCTCAAACCAAGCGTGTGACTTACCCTTTAAAGTCTGAAATTGGGGGTGAGATGACGCATAAAAAAAGAGTATTTGTGCGTTAACACAGTCCGTACTTTTCAGCAAGCTAGCGATGTTGCTTGCATTTCAATAGACGATTTTCTGAGAAAAAATAGGGGAGAGCACTTCATGAAAATTACAGTTGATTACCTCCATTACTCGGTCAAACACCATATCAACAATGCAACAATGGCATCGAAGCTTGAAACCGCAGGATGCGAGTCAGCGACTTGCAAACATTTTTTTTAGAAAAAAATTAGGGGTGGCCAGTTGCCACAAACTTATAAAACTTGCAAAATATGACGTAAAAATATAAATGACATAAATCTTTGAATGACGCACGGTGCTGTATGTCTGCTCAAACACACGAGGCGAGAGCTGGGGATCTACCTGATGGTAGAGTAACTTCCCCTGTTTGACCGATTGAATTAGGCAAGATAATAATAATAATAATAATAGTGAATCATTTGTCTAGCGCACTCCTCCACCAAATGTGGAGCTCTATGCGCTTAACAAGATCACTCCCACACACCATGAAATTACTCCCCTTAATCATTTCTTGAACAATTCCTATTGTCTGCTAGGCCTGTCTGAGGCTAGTGTCACAAGCTGGAATCGCTAGCCACTATAATTCTAAGTGACCTTGCAGAAAGCCCTGTTGGTTGAAATCTTGTTGCTCATTGGGATACTTTCTTTTTTAGCATTCAATCTTTTAATTTTTTTTTTTTTTTTTTTTTTAAAGCATTCAATCTTATTATTATTATTATTCTGCGTTCCCAGGCCAAAAGGCCACAATGGGTAAGTAGCAGACCTGTTTACCATCCCGATTTTGCTGTAATTTTTACGGGGAAAAAGTCAAATTACGGCTACAGAAAAAAAATACGGGAAAAAAAATCCTACAAAAAAACTACAGTTGCGTCAGTAAGCGAAGCTTTTGAAACGATGCTGTGAAAAGTCATTTCGCACCATTTCCTTTTCTGTTCAAAATGGCGTCCAAGCGAGTGCATTCCGAAGCTTCTGTATCTTCTGGTCGAAAATCAAAAGAAAAGACATCAAAAGTGGCACAGAAATTCCGGGAAAGTTACCTCGAAATTCCACTAGGTGACGAGCATGTGTTCTGAGTCTACTGCTCGACGGACATTAGTATTGCACACTCAGGTCAGCACGATATCGACATTCATTGTGATGCGCAGAAGCACGCGTTGGATTTCAGTTTTGTTTTTTCAAAATTACAGATTTTTGTTTCAGAAATTACAACTTTGCAAAATAGGGATAAACAGGTCTGAAGTAGACAAATATGCTAATGAGCGTGACAATATTTCGACCGCTGTTGACAGACGGAGGACATCTTTGGCACTCCGGCCGCCCCCACCACCACAGAGAAGAAACATCGGCTGAAGAAAGCGGCAACGAAGGACGAGACGTTGTTCAAAGACGACACGGACATCTTTGCCGACCTGCCGGCCGCTAAGCCCAAAGAGAGCAAGAAGAAAAAGAAGGCAGCGGAGAAAAAGGCTCTGTTTAAAGACGACGTTGGTGTGTAAAGAGAGGGAGATGATTCTGTTCATGTCTCTCTCTCTCGCGTCCTCTCTCTCTCTCTCTCTCTCTCTCTCTCTCTGAGTCTCTCTCTCTCTCTGAGTCTCTCTCTCTCTCCCACTTTCTCTCTCTCTGTCACCCATGTAACACTTTTTAATAACATTATTATGGTTAACCCTTTCACCGCCAGCCATATTTCAGCCAAAAATGTCCATTAAGTTTACCTGGGTAGAGAGCAAAATCCATCTGCAATATTGGGGATTCTTCTGTGATGTATATAAAATAAGGTCTATCCTTACTTCCCAAAACTAAGACAATAGGGTCTTTGGATAATAGACCCCAATTTGATGCCTTTTAGTGGCATAGGTGTTAAATCGCTGTGGTGCTAAAATGCGACTTTGGCGGTGAAAGGGTTCAAGTGTCTCTCTCGCCCTCTTTCCCTCTCTCTGCCTCAACAAAAAAGGTGTTTTTTTTTATTGTGGTTTTTTTTTTAACAAAATTAGGAATGTACTTAAAAAGTAGCAAACCTATTCATTTGATTTTTTTTTGGGGGGGCGGGGTGTATTTCTTATGAACACTTGCGATCTTTTACTATTGTTGTACTGTTGACATATTCAGGTTAAAGCATGTCATGTGTGCACGTTTTGTCGGAATGGTTCAGTTTTTCAGCACTCAAAAACCATGCAACATGTTAAAATGATGGGATGTTGCGCCAGTCTTGTTGTTAGATTCATGGGTGCTACTCTTTCATTTTTACACTGATTTCATAATTTTACCAGAAACTGAACTTCAGTTGTTTTAATTCATCAAAACAAAGCAAACAAATTTACCACAAGTAATTTGGGGCATTTCGAACTGGGTTGTTCTATCTTGGAAGTTTACAAAGGCAATGTAATAATTTTACGAGGCTTATCAGACTCAAACTGTGTCTGTCTCTCATTTTAACTGTCTGTCTGTCTCGTTATATCTCTCTCTTAAGTTGCCCCCCTGAATCGTCCGAAAGGTCTCTGCCCCTATACCCCCCCTGCCTTTCAGGGTGTTTTGCATTTGTGGAGTTGCACCCATGTAGATTTCAAACAAAGCATGTTTCCTGCACGTCATCAAGGGCTTTGTTTAATTAAAAGGGAAGAAATTGAATGACTAGAATAATGGGCTCAAGATTTTATTTCCTGCAATACTAAATGAAAATGATGCTTCTCAGAACCTATTCAGACAAAATCCCCTGTGCACTAATTTTTTTAGTCACTCTTTTCTGCTATTGTAGTGCATGCTTCCTAACCTTTTATGCTCTTTTTGACACGTGTCGCTTGCATACTAATTATCCTCCTTGTTTGTGGGCTTTTTTTTTTTTTTTTTGCTTTTTTTTTTTTCGCAGATGACATATTTGCGGACGTGTCACCGGCCGTTTCTAAACCCAAAAAGGACACGAAGAAAAAGTCCTCATCTGCCGCTGCTGCTACTGCTACTACTGCTGCTGCCGCCCCTGCGAACAATTCCGACAACATTTTCGACGATCCCCTGAACTTGGGCGGAAACTAGGCATTTCACAAGAACTGAAAATAAGAAATGTATGTGGAAACAGCTAAACTATTTAGTGATTAATAAATACACAGTTTATCAAAAAGATAGGGAGAGATATTACCACCACCCCTGAATGCTGATGCATATTTATGAGAGAAAAAAAAATGTAAAAGATAATTTGCAAATCTGGCAGAAAGACTGTTTTAATTTAACCCTCTTGCATTTTTTCCACCCCAAACCGCCCAGCCGGAAGTTGCCTCAGTTGTGTATTCAAGCCGCCCAAAACCGCCCATAGCTTGCCCCTACTCTGAGACCCCCTCTGATGGCATTTTGACCACGCACTAAGTTCTAGTTAGCACGGGTGCTACTCTTTCATTTTTACACTGATTTCAGTATTTTTAATTTCACCAGAAACTGAAATTCAGTGGGGGTTTTAATTCATCAAATAAAATAAAAAATTGACTACAAGCGATTTTGGGCGTTTTCAACTTGGTGGTTCTATCTTGGAAGTTTACAAAGCAATGTAATAATTTTACGAGGCTTATCAGACTCAAACTGTCTCTGTCTCTCATTTTAACTGTCTGTCTATCTCGTTATCTCTCTCTTAAGTTGCCCCCCTGAATCGTCCGACGGGGCTCTGCCCTTGTACCCTGCCGGGGCCATGGGTCCCTGGACCCCTGCCTTTCAGGTTTTTTTAATTTGGGGGAGTTGTACCCATGAGTTAGTTATACACACACAATGAAGAAGCTTCTCACTTGTGGTGATGCGATAGTAACCTGTACGGCACTCTGTGTGTGTGTGCTTCAAAAGAAGAAGGGTTTTTTCTGTAACAAATATGAATGCAAGAGGGTTAAAGCAAAGAACTGCATCCAAGCATATGTTATATAGTGGAACCTCCCTCATAAGACCTCCTGTTATAAGACTCCATCCCACATAAGACCTGCTTCTCTGAGACATTGCCCTTTTTTGTAAGTATTAAAATTACCTCCCTTATAAGACAAGATGATTTGTTCAGGTCGTTCTCTGATCGCTTCTCGGCCTTTTGGCTGGGACAGTGATTCAGGAACATCAATTTTTGTTTATACCCTGGTTGGTTGGTTCAGCCCGTCGTACATGTCGAAAGCCGATACGCGACGTTAAACTGAACTTCCATCCTTCAGGTCGTATAAGGGAGTTTCTACTGTAGTAACTGTACGGCACACAAATGTACACACACAATGAAGAAGCTTCTCGCTTGTAGTGATGCGATAGTAACCTGAACGGCGCTCTGTGTGTGTGTGCTTCAAAAAAACAGATTTTCTGGAAAATATGTGAAAGAATCTGAACACTAGAAGAATTTTTTTCTGTAACAAATGCGAATGCAAGAGGGTTAAAGCAAAAAACTGCATCCAAGCATACGTTATATAGCGGTCAAGGGGTTAAGGTAAGATTCACACTTGCCTGATGATTCTTTAGGAAATTTGGTCTTTGTCAATCAGAGACTAGATAGTAGATTTGCTGATGAGTGACCCCAGAGAAAGTCAAATTCTAGCGAGGACAAAGCGATTTGAACCATCTACGTCTGCACAGCTTACCTGAGCCCAAATCAGACATTTTGTGTTGGGAGTGTCTCCTCTTCTTCTTCGTTATACCGTCCGCCTTCAACATACTGAAGATTCTGACGGTTAACTGAAACTGTCTGGCTTAACCCTTTCACCGCCAAAGTCGCATTTTAGCACCACAGTGATTTGACACCTATGTGTCACTAAAAGGCATCAAATTGGGGTCTATTATCCTATTGTCTTATTTGGGGGAAGTGAGGATAGACCTTATTTTATATATGTCACAGATCAATCGTCAAGCAGTAGCAGATGGATTTTGTTCTCTATTCAGGTATATGTAATGGAATTTTTTTGGCTGAAATATGGCTGGCGGTGAAACGCAGCACCAACGTTCTTGTGTTGCTGGCTGCTGTCACTTTGCTTGTAAATGAAACCACACATCTGGAAAAGCAGGGAGCCTGAATGTGGCTTCGTTATTTTTTTCAGGAAACCATGAAATTGCAATACTTTTTCAAGACAAATAATTATGCTGGAATGAGAAAAAAGCTCATTCTGCTGCTTAAAACAAATAATGAAAGGTGTCACTAAATGCTCAGATTTCTTCTTCTTCTTCTTCTTCTTCTTCTTCTTCGATCACTCAAACAATTTCAGACTTCTGTCAATTATGAGCGCAGATGCGTCATGCTGCCATTATGCGCCTGACTAAGCAATACTAGTTGGGTCCAGCAAGTCTGACTTCGGCTGGTAGGAAATCTTTTTGAAAGCGTTTTGTGAAGAAAAAAAAGGCAGGAGAATGGACTGGTTAAGGCAGAAAGGTAGTAGATGGCAGTAAGCAAAGGGAAAAGGCAGAGTCAAAGACAGTGACAGATTAAAGGAAGTTACAAGCACAGAGCTTCCAGAAGGTGGGGGAACTATTACAGTAGAACCTCCCTTATAAGACCTCCCATTATAAGACTCCCTCCCACATAAGACCTGCTTCTCTGAGACATCGCCCTTCTTTGTAAGTATTAATATTACTTCCCTTATGCGACCCCTCCCTTATACAACCCCTCCCTTATAAGACATCATTTTGGATGATTTTTGAGGGTCTTATAAGGGAGGTTCCACTGTAATACAAAAGACCCCCTGGTATCCCCACAGGGGGGGGGGGGGGGGCTCAGATTTTATTAATTAAAGAATATAATGAAGAAAAAAGAAACCTTCAACTTTAGGGTTTTGCCCCCACAGTCAACTCCGCCCCTTGACTTCGCCCCTTGACCCCGCCCCTTGACTCCACCCCTTGACCCCGCCACCTGACCCCGCCAAGGTGGCCCGCCAGAACCCAGGCCTTGCTGCTTTTCGTTTTGTCCAGGTTTCGCCCTTGTTTGTTTCAAGATATTTCTGTAGAAAAATAATCTACAGTCTCCATTGAACCGTTTTGTATCAGGCTGCATCGTATTGTATCGTACTGATGATTGCATGCACTGAACATTATTTTATTTTGTTGTCGTTGTTGAAGATTTGAGCAATAGGCCTGCTTATGACTGACAGAAAGTTCGGTTGGTTAGTGCTTATTTGGATTTGGAATTTGCATGTGTTAAAGGACGTTTTGTTTTGTGTTTGTTAACTAGTAACCTTGCAAGTTATGAGGTTTACAGGATGTTTATTCTGTGTGGTGTTTCTTTTTTTGCCCTCTTCTTTTTCTTCTTCTATCCATGGTTTATAGAGCACTATAGTCTATAGAAGCTTTATTTATTATTATTATTATTATTATTATTATCTTTCTTTTTTACCGTCTACTTTCTCTTCCACGGTTTATCTCTCTTTTTTACCCTCTACTTTATCTTCTTCTATCCACGGTTTATCTCTCTTTTTTGTCCCGTCTCTATCTTCTTTCTACCTTTGTTCATTTCTTTGTCCTCAGTACATGTCTGTGTTTTTTGTTAGGTGTGTGTGTGCGTGCGTGAGTGTATGTGCATGCCTGCATGGTGTGTGTGTGTGTGCGTGCCTGCCTGCCTGCCTGCGTGGTGTGTGTGTGTGTATATGTGTGCGTGTATCTGTGTGCATGTGTGTGTGTGCATGCGTGTGTGTGTGTGTGCATGCGTGTGTATGTGTGTGCGTGTGTGTGTGTCCTCTCTCTGTGTGTGTGTGTGTGTGATTGATCTGTTTTTTGTTGTGTGTTTTTTTTTTTGGGTTTTTTTTTTTTTTGGGGGGGGGGTCTTTTTTTTTTTAACCTTTCCTTTCCCTCTTGGTTTTGTGTGTGTTTGTTTTCTTGCTTTCTTGTCTTCCGCTAAGAAAGGCGATATACATTTTCACTTGAGGATTGTGCATGTCTGTCTGTTGGATGAAATGTCCGCCATTTGTGATAAATGCACTGACATCATTATTAGTTTGTGCATGGGATTTCTTTTGTGTGTGTGTGTGAGAATTTGTGTTGTGTGTGAATGTACGTTTGTCTTTATGAGAGAGATGGGGAGAGAGATTGTGTGTGTGTGTGTGTGTAAGAGAGAGAGTGTGTGTATGTGCGTATATGTGTGTTTGTGTGTAAGAGAGCGAGAGTGCGTTTCTGTGTGTGAGCGTGTGTGTTTCTCTTTGTGTGAGAGAGTGAGAGAGAGAGAGAATGTATGTTTGTGTGTGTGTACATTTGTGTGTGTTTGTGCACACACGCAGGTTTGGAAGGGTGTGCGGTTTAGCCGTGTTGATTATTATTTCCTTTCATTTTGTCATGAAAACTTAGAAAAGTCACGTCATTCCATTGTGTACAGCACCTTTGTTACATTTTTGTCTTCTTTTTTGCCAAGGATTAGTTACAGTCAGTTTTGTTTTCATAGTACTAGTTGCATCTGTTACAATTTGTGTATTTTTACACACAGCAAAATTGTGACAGTTTGTATGGTAACAGTTGTGTGGAGATCTTTGCCTGATGTTATAGACTGCGCATCAACAATCTACAGGTATCTTTTTTTTGTAATTATTATTATTATTATTATTACTGTTTGCTTCTGTGTTTGACTTGCTGCGTTTCGCACTGTTACTGAAAAGTCTCTGTGATTCTTAATAATATATGTATGGTGAGGAGAGTGTAATAAATATATTCAGCCTCCCCCCAAAAATAATATGCTCATCACCAGAAAGAAATGTGAAGAACATAAAAGGTTAATTTAGGTTTTTGGTGTGTTTTTCATTTTTCATGCATCATTTTTTTTTTTCTCCAAGTATTCAATAGCTGATGTGAAATTAGTTGATGCGCGTTCTTCAACATTTCTGAGTAATTTGTTCAGGTTTTTGTGTGTGTGTGTTTTTTTATATGCTTTGAAGATCATTTAGTTACTTTTTTTGGGGGGGGGGCCTATAAGGTGCTGCGCCGCATAAGACACACTCCCCAATATTCAGAAATGTATTTAGGTCACAGATAAGGCATCCTCCGAAGTTGGAGTGTGGCTGCCCATGCAGCGGGGTAATCAAAAACGGTCACACACGTAATGTTCTCATCCCTAGCTGATGCATTTGTACCATAGTGTTCAAGTGCTTACGGCTGTTGGGATGATCCCTGGAGTCTTTCAGCCAGGGTACGTGAACAAACAGATAAGGCACAAGTTAGTGAATAGAAGAAAACGGGCAGACATTTGATTGCCAAATTTGATGTGTAATGGTGAGGAAATAGCTCAGTGAAGATGATGGAAAAATCCTTAAGATAATAATAATAATAGTAAACACACACTTACATAGCGCTTTTTATCGAGCACAAAGCGCTTTACAATCTGCATTGAAACACTCACACACGCACACAGACACACACGCACAACAGACACACACGCACAACAGACACGCACGCACGTACGTGCACGCACGCATGTGAACACGTTCTTGCACACAGACTTACAAACATGAGATTTGAATCTATTAATTACCAAAACCAGTTTTGAGAGCTCTAAAGAAGCTCAAAATAGGCTGAAGAATGTGGCCAGAAACAGATTTAATCATACCGATACATGTAGAATGGAAAAAAAATCCACATATAAGCCGCATCAGTCTATAAGCCGCAAGGGCCAAAGTTGAGGGGAAAAGTAGCGGCTTATAGTCCGCATTTTACATTAAGCGAGTTATTCATTTGAGGCGTGTGCCACCTTGTAATGTTTTTGTATTTTGAGTACAGATAAGGCGTCAGCGAAGAAGGGTCAGGGGTCAAAGCGCAGTAAAAACAACAACAGAAGTTACGTCTTCTAGGCTGAAAATTACAGTATATCCTATCCTTTTCTGTGATAGATTTAAAATTAACAACAATTATTTTTGCTACATGGCATGGATAAGAACAGGAATATATTTTGTGCAAGATCTATAGAACGATGATGGGGAGGGGTTTTTTTTAACTCGTAGAGAATTTTCGCAGAAGTGGAGAATAACTCAATTTTCGTAACTATCTACTACAAAATACATGGGACAGGGAAATATCACTAGTGACAGCAGAGAAAAAAAGGAAAATGCAAAAGCGTTGCAAGTAGTCTGTTTAGTGTGAAGAAAGGAAGTAAAGCATACAGGGTTCCCACAAGTCCTGGAAAACTTGAAAAGTCCTGGAAAACTAGCAAGGCCTTTTCCAGGGCTTGAAAAGTGCTGGAAAAACAGCACAGGCCCTAAAGCTCCTGGAAAAGTCCTGGAATTTTCTTAATTTTGCTTACCAAATTCTCAAGTTTCAAGCAAGCAAAACCAACACTCGATCTCTTTGAAAATATATATAGTAAAACTGAAAGTTAGCACTTGTCTTTTTTAAATTCAGACTTTTGGCCGCCTGATATTGTGACAGCAGACGACCATGCTACTGCATGTGGACGTTTCGTGTGCAGGCGTTTTAGTTTTAAATAATCAGATTAATTCGATATTAGCACACCTCTTACCGTAATGCTTATTATCCATATTACAAGCAGAATTTTTAGTCCTTGAAATTTACCAGCATGGCCCTGGAATAGTCCTGGAAAAGTCCTTGAATTTTTCTTTGAGAGATCTGTGGGAACCCTGAATTGACTTTAGGGGGGAAAAATGAAATCTACGATATACATGCTTTTATGAAGTGGGAACGGAAAGTTGACATAGTAATTGACGGAATAATTGAACTAAAAACATCAAAACGCTACACTCACACACGCACATGAAGGTGAAATAAACACTACACACGGCGAATAAAACCAAATTTCCGTCTTTAAAAAGACTTTGACGAGGTGACAACACACTAAACTTAACAATGACGGCACTGAATGGAATTGACGGAGAGAAAGTTTTGAAAAAAAATAAGAAAATGAAAGAAATAAAACTTAGATGGTTTCCACAAAAGTTATGCCTTATAAGTTAAAGAGGGGAAGTATTGTTTTTTATTTTGATCTTGTTGGTTTTTTGCTCCTTCTGTTGCCTGCTTTTTGCTCCTTTTGCTATATTTGCTGTTTTCTTGTTTGTCTATGTTGATAAAGGCACATTCACCGAAATATCCAGTAGTTTTGTTTTGTCTCTTGTGAATAAAATAACGTCACTTTGCACTTGTGTAGTTGTTTGTTTGTTGTATGTTCCAGTGACGTTGCAGTCAGTTTTTTTATAAGTTAAAGTCTGAAAATTACGGTATTCTGCGCTATGTCTTGAGTACTTGAAAATAGGTAACATTATCTATTCTTTGCCTCTCTCGTTTTGTTGCTGGGTAGAGAAAATAGTACAGAGTTTATTCGATCATTCTATGCTAATATTAATACGATATAATGACCGTATAACTATATGCGGATGTTCGAGTATTCAACGCTGATCATAATTATGTTATGATGAACAATAATCTTTTATGGAGTTGTGTTAAATGACGCCAAGTTTGTATGGACCTACGTATGTGTTAGCATTCAACGTTGATCATAAATATGTATAAACAATGCACCCACAAACGACAGTCTTTTATAGAATTATTATTATTACTTTAAATGATGCTAAGATTGTATGGATGTAGGTATGTTTTAGCATTGCAAAGCTGATCATAATTGCACTGTATATATAAGAAATTAAAAAACATGTACCGATGAACAGTTATCTTTTACTGAATTGTGTTAAAACTGAAATGATCCGAAGTGTGTATGGATGTTGCTGTGTGTGCATTTTGTTGTTGCAAATGTAATGAAGGTACACATTAGGGGTTTCTGTTTCATTTTTGTCGTTTGCCCGATCTATGATCGGCAAACGGGTATGTTTTTGTCGCTGTTTTTTCCCCAAAATCGACCTAAGTGCCTGCAAACTGTTAAAAGCCTGTTGCCATTTCAGTTTACCAACTTACAATTGAAGGAACTTAATCTTTTTTTTTTCTGTTATGCTTCCATTTGCTATTACGTATAGCCAAACATGTGTGTGTGTGTCTGTCTTGTCTATGGTATTATGATGATGACACAATGGTGATATAGAATTCAATAGGTTACATAACTAGTTGGATTCATAGAAGTTCAAGACTTGCTATATTTGTCTTATATCCCCCCCCCCCCCCCCCCACCCCCATTGAAATGTATAATACAAGTGATGAAATAAGTGAAGCGAAGCCAGGAAGAGTGATAAAGTAAAGGGAAGAAACTTGGAAAAACATGAATGAATCAAGAAAGGTTCGGATTCTGAACAGTTTTGAACTCTGATTTCACTTCACTCGACTCGGAAGTTCATTTGAGCGATACTGTGCTGTTAAGAGCTTACTTGGAACTCGCTCGAAATGAATTTTGCCATGGAAGTTCAGTTTAACGTCGTGTATCGGCTTTCGCCATGTACGATGGGCTGAACAAACCAAACACAGTATAAACAAAAATTTATGTTCCTGAATCACTGTCTTAGCCAAAAGGCAGAGAAGCGATCAGTAAGTATATTAAAAAAAATTGCCAAGTAAATGTTCTTGTATAAGTAAGGTTTGGCATCTTATGTCGGCTAAATGCTGCAAAAATTAAAGATGAACTACGGATGCTTGAAGTCTCCTTAGACTTGGAGTTAAGTGGGTGTTTGTGTGTGTGCGGTTATGCACAAGTGTGTGTGTGTGCGCATGCATGTGTGTGTGAGTGCATATGTTTGATGAGAAGGAGAGTGTGTATGTGCACGTATGTGTGTGCGCATGTATCTTTCCTTGTGTAATTTGTGTGTAAGAAGTTTTGCCTATGAAATTTATTTTGCATGTTGGCTTCTTATATTGCAGCCTTTTCGTTTCCGTGCAACGTGTAACTTTTGCAACGTTTATTTTCGTGAATTGTGTACCTACTCTTGAACAAATTACAACACACAGAGTTAGTGTATAACGTGTATTCGAATCATAAGTATTTCTTTTTATTTTTATTAGATGCAAGTATATTTATGCTCCATGCTACAAATTTTGATTGAATAATCATTATAATGTACAGTGCGGTTGATTGATTGATAGATTGAAAACTATTCACTGAAAATGGTAAACGGATGAAAATTACAAAATTCAGTAATTGCTGTGTCGATCGTGATAAGAAAAAGATGGTCTTTGTTATTATGTGGTCTCTCAAATCGAAGTGCCTTGAAAATTGCATCTTTTTATTTTATTCGGTAAATTGTGCAACTTTGTTCCTACCTTCATTCTCTCTCTCTCTCTCTCTCTCTCTCTCTCTCTCTCTCTCTCTCTCTCTCTCTCTCTCTCTCTCTCTCTCTCTCTCTCTCTCTCTCTCTCTCTCTCTCTCTCTCTCTCTCTCTCTCTCTCTCTCTATTGAAATCAAGTTCCTTAACATCAGAAGATTTTAAGAATCATAATATTTTACCTGTTAAGTATCGGCTAAAATTGAATAAAGGAAGACTTATGCACAAAATAATGAACGGAATGGCACCATCTAGATTAAGAAATAAATTCACGTTAAATGATAAAAGACATGTGCACAAGATTTCTCTCAATAGACCCCGCTTGGAGTTATTCAAATCCAGTCTGCATTATTCCGGAGGTTCCTTATGGAACTCCTTCCCTGCTAATTTAAAAGAAATATCACGTTATTCATCTTTTCGAAGACATCTTAAGAATTATATTTTGACATTTGATTTTTAAATTGTTTGAACATCAATGTAACAAATGCCCATACACATGTTTGATTGTTTGTATCTCTCTCTCTCTGTCTGTCTCTATCTCTCTGTCTATCTCTCTGTCTATCTCTCTATTTATCTCCCCCCCCCCCTCTCTATCTCTCTCTCTCTCCCTCTCCTCTCTCTCTTCTCTCTCTCTCTCTCTCTCTCTCTCTCTCTCTCTCTCTCCTCTCTCTCTCTCTCTCTCTCTCTCTCTCTCTCTCTCTCTCTCTCTCTCTCTCTCTCTCTCTCTCTCTCTCTCCCTCCCTCTCTCCCTCAACATTTTCACTTTTTACATGATATTCATGGTTGTCGTTTATTATATTATTTCATTGGATGTTGTTGTTTTTAATTGTTGTTTATTTCGATATTTTCGTTTACCACAGGGCTGGGTGTAAAAAAAGTATGTATACTTATCTCATTACCCTGTATGAATAAAATTTCGTTCGTTCATTCGTTCTCTCTCTCTCTCTCTCTCTCTCTCTCTCTCTCTCTCTCTCTCTCTCTCTCTCTCTCTCTCTCTCTCTCTCTCTCTCTCTCTCTCTCTCTCTCTCTCTCTCTCTCTCTCTCTCTCTCTCTCATCTTTTCATCTTTATATCAAGCTCAGTCATTGGTTTATAGTAAAGCTATTATTTGGATTTGTTCAGATTTATGAAGAATGCATGAAAGGTTGCAATTGTTTTTCCAAGATGCATCTCTCTCTCTCTCTCTCTCTCTCTCTCTCTCTCTCTCTCTCTCTCTCTCTCTCTCTCTCTCTCTCTCTCTCTCTCTCTCTCTCTCTCTCTCTCCTCTCTCTCTCTCTCTCTCTCTCTCTCTCTCTCTCCTCTCTCTCTCTCTCTCTCTCTCTCTCTCTCTCTCTCTCTCTCTCTCTCTCTCTCTCTCTCTCTCTCTCTCTCTCTCTCTCTCTCTCTCTCTCTCTCTCTCTCTCTCTCTCTCTCTCTCTCTCTCTCTCTCTCTCTCTCTCTCTCTCTCTCTCTCTCTCTCTCTCTCTCTCTCTCTCTCTCTCTCTCTCTCTCTCTCTCTCTCTCTCTCTCTCTCTCTCTCTCTCTCTCTCTCTCTCTCTCTCTCTCTCTCTCTCTCTCTCTCTCTCTCTCTCTCTCTCTCTCTCTCTCTCTCTCTCACACACACACATATACATTTTTGTCCGCTTTGCTTTATTCTCCCAACTTATGGCCATTCGTTTCTTACATGTATAGTCATTACTGAACAACAATGCCGTTCTTATTCTACCTTTCTTTCATATTATACAATACGTTTACGATGGAGGCGCATTGCTATGTGGATACAGTGGAACCTCCCTTATAAGACCTCCCGTTATAAGACTCCCTCCCGCATAAGACCTACTTCTCTGAGACATTGCTCTTCTTTGTAAGTATTAAAATTACCTCCCTCATAAGACCCCTCCCTTATAAGACCTCATTTTGGATGATTTTTGAAGGTCTTGTAAGGGAGGTTCCACTGTACATAGTTTTTGTTTTCCTGCACAGTATATTTTGTGAATGTATGGCATGTGAGCTGGGTTCTTTTTTAAATAAAATTGTGTGGGTTTTTTAATATAAAAAAAATGTCATGTATACATAATAAATAGCAACAACAAAAATGAGAATGTCCTAGATTAATTGTATGCAGCGGTTTGTACGTGGAACTAGAATGGCGATTGATTGATGTCTGTGCAATAATAAATAGGACAATATTCTGACAAACAACTTCAAAAAGACATGGCTTGGATTTGTTCTTGAGTGAGATAGAGAGAGACTGAGACAGAGAGAGAGACTGAGACAGAGAGAGAGACTGAGTCAGAGACAGAGAGGGAGTCAGATAGACAGACAGAGAGACAGAGAGAGACAGACAGAGAGACTGAGAGAGACAGAGAGACAGAGGAGAGATAGACAGACAGAGAGACTGAGACAGAGAGACTGACAGAGAGAGAGAGGGAGTCAGATAGACAGACAGAGAGACAGAGAGAGAGAGAGAGAGAGAGAGACAGAGACAGAGAGACAGAGACAGAGACAGAGAGAGAGAGAGATAGAGAGAGAGAGAGAGAGACAGAGAGAGACTGAGAGAGAGACAGAGAGGGAGTCAGATAGACAGACAGAGAGACTGAGACAGAGAGACAGACACAGAGAGAGACAGAGAGGGAGTCAGATAGACAGACAGACAGAGAGAGAGACTGAGTCAGAGACAGAGAGGGAGTCAGATAGACAGACAGAGAGAGAGAGACAGACAGAGAGAGAGAGTGAGTCAGAGACAGAGAGGGAGACAGACAGACAGAGAGACTGAGACAGAGAGGGAGTCAGACAGACAGAGAGACTGAGTCAGAGACAGAGAGGGAGTCAGATAGACAGACAGAGAGGGAGTCAGATAGACAGACTGAGAGACAGAGAGAGAGAGATGAAGAGAGAGTCGGACAGACAAACAAAAGGGACGCAAAGACACAGACACTGGTATTAAAACTGACACCGGTTTATTTAATAGGCCATAGCCCCTTTCAATGGGGGCGAGTTACAATGTTAACATTATCTTTTTTTCTTACACACACGCACATGCGCATGCGTGAATCTATTAGAGGGAAGGAGACAGTGAGAGAGAAAGAGAGTGAGTCAGTCAGACAGTCAAAGCGGAGAAGGAGAGAGAGAGACAGAGACTGTGTTAGGAAAGTGAGGTAGAGAGTGTGTTGAGCAAAATGAAGTGTTTGTACATGCGTGCGTGTGTGTATGTGTGTTTGTACATGCGTGTATGTGTGCGTTTGTACATGCGTACGTGTGTGTGTGTGTGTCCCTGAGAGTTGGGGGAAAAAGACTGTCATTGAAAAAATAAACAGTCTCTCTCTCTCTCTCTCTCTCTCTCTCTCTCTCTCTCTCTCTCTCTCTCTCTCTCTCTCTCTCTCTCTCTCTCTCTCTCTCTCTCTCTCTCTCTCTCTCTCTCTCTCTCTCTCTCTCTCTCTCTCTCTCTCTCTCTCTCTCTCTCTCTCTCTCTCTCTCTTTCTCTCTCTCTCTCTCTCTCTCTCTCTCTCTCTCTCTCTCTCTCTCTCTCTCTCTCTCTCTCTCTCTCTCTCTCTCTCTCTCTCTCTCTCTCTCTCTCTCTCTCTCTCTCTCTCTCTCTCTCTCTCTCTCTCTCTCTCTCTCTGTCAGACACACACATGGGTGCTACTCTTTCAGTTTTACACTGATTTCAGTATTTTTAATTTTACCAGAAACTGAACTTCAGTGGGGTTTTTAATTCATCAACAAACAAAAACAAAAGAAATTTGACCACAATATTAAGCGATTTGGGGCGTTTTAAACTTGGTTGTTTCTATCTTGGAAGTTTACAAAAGAAATGTAATAATTTTACAAGGCTTTTCAGACTGTCTATCATTTTAACTGTCTGTCTCGTTATCTCTCTCTCTTAAGTTGCCCCCCCCCCCCCCCCCCCCCCCCCCCTGAATCGTCCGATAGGGCTCTGCCCCTATACCCTACCGGGGCCATGGGTCCCTGGACCCCTGCCTTTCAGTTTTTTTCATTTTGGTGAGTTGCACCCATGCACACACGCACCCCCCCACACCCCCCCTCTTTTTAAAAAATCGGATTCAGAATAACAATGGCACTAGCTTACTTAGTGCTGCAGCCGAGGGGATTAGTCGGCCTTTGGGGACCTTCCAGCTGTCAATTCTACAAGAAACGGGGACGCTATGGTGCCAAAACATGTCAATGAAAAAGACCACAACATCATGGACACGCGTTGTGCTGCTGTCGAGCAAATCGGATCAGAAAAAACGGACCATCTTTAGATAGTTCATTGACGTATTATTGAACATATTGTGAAAACTAATAACTTGTTTCAAAAAAAGACTGCAGAAATATCAAAAGCATAATCCCCATTTTGCATTAATTGCAGTCTTTTTGAATACAAGTTCTTAGTTTTTGCAATAACATCAATAATAAGTCAATGGACTATATCTAAAGATAGTCCGTTTTTGACTCTAACCATCGATACTATCCTGATGGATTGAACGTCTGATTAATTTAAATCAGGTTTTGGTTCTGGGCCCTAAATTTGGGCTAACACCGCAAACCCCCTTCCCCACCCCCCCAACTCCCACTCCCCCTTTCTCCCTCCCCCTTTGAGATTGACCAAACTAGATGTGGGGTAGCTGATCCAACACGAGCCTGCGTGACTCCCCGTTGACTGATTGACCCCCTGATGATGATGTCCCCCTGATGATGATGTCCCCCTGGTATCTGACTGATTGACCCCCTGATGATGATGTCCCCCTGATGCCTGACTGATTGACCCCCTGATGATGATGTCCCCCTGATGTCTGACTGATTGACCCCCTGATGATGATGTCCCCCTGATGTCTGACTGATTGACCCCCTGATGATGATGTCCCCCTGATGCCTGACTGATTGACCCCCTGATGATGATGTCCCCTTGATGTCTGACTGATTGACCCCCTGATGATGATGTCCCCCTGATGATGATGTCCCCCTGATGTCTGACTGATTGACCCCCTGATGATGATGTCCCCCTGATGATGATGTCCCCCTGATGCCTGACTGATTGACCCCCTGATGATGATGTCCCTGATGATGATGATGTCCCCTGATGATGATGTCCCCCTGATGCCTGACTGATTGACCCCCTGATGATGATGTCCCCCTGATGATGATGTCCCATGATGATGATGTCTCCCTGATGCCTGATGGTTGACCCCATGATGATGATGTCTGACTGATTGACCCCCTGATGATGATGTCCCCCTGATGCCTGACTGATTGACCCCCTGATGATGATGTCCCCCTGATGTCTGACTGATTGACCCCCTGATGATGATGTCCCCCTGATGTCTGACTGATTGACCCCCTGATGATGATGTCCCCCTGATGCCTGACTGATTGACCCCCTGATGATGATGTCCCCTTGATGTTTGACTGATTGACCCCCTGATGATGATGTCCCCCTGATGTCTGACTGATTGACCCCCTGATGATGATGTCCCCCTGATGTCTGACTGATTGACCCCCTGATGATGATGTCCCCCTGATGCCTGACTGATTGACCACCTGATGATGATGTCCCCCTGATGCCTGACTGATTGACCCCCTGATGATGTTGTCCCCCTGATGCCTGACGGATTGACTCCCCTGATGTTTGACTGATTGACCCCCTGATGATGATGTCCCCCTGATGTCTGACTGATTGACCCCCTGATGATGATGTCCCCCTGACTGATTGACCCCCTGATGATGATGTCCCCCTGATGCCTGACTGATTGACCCCCTGATGATGATGTCCCCCTGATGCCTGACTGATTGACCCCCTGATGATGATGTCCCCCTGATGCCTGACTGATTGACCCCCTGATGATGATGTCCCCCTGATGTCTGACTGATTGACCCCCTGATGATGTTGTCCCCCTGATGCCTGACGGATTGACTCCCCTGATGTTTGACTGATTGACCCCCTGATGATGATGTCCCTGGTATCTGACTGATTGACCCCCTGATGATGATGTCCCCCTGATGATGATGTCCCCCTGATGCCTGACTGATTGACCCCCTGATGATGATGTCCCCCTGATGCCTGACTGATTGACCCCCTGATGATGATGTCCCCCTGATGCCTGACTGATTGACTCCCTGATGATGATGTCCCCCCGATGCCTGACTGCACAGCTGACTTCTGGCAGCATAACTAAAATGTTCTGGCTCATGTTTTGAAGCTATACCTCAAACTTGTGTCTTACTTGTGACAATAACACTGGAATGAAGAAAAACACCGAGAGAGAGAGAGAGAGAGAGAGAGAGAGAGAGAGAGAGAGAGAGAGAGAGAGAGAGAGAGAGAGAGAGAGAGAGAGAGCGGGGTAGGGAGGGAGGGGAGGCAGAAAGAAAGATACAGAGAGATGGGGGGGGGGGGGAGACAGAGAACGAGAGAGAGAGGGGTGGGAGGTAAAGAAAATGAAAGAAATGGGACAAGAGGGGATGAAAGAGATTACGTCTTTTCATTCCTTATTATCTTTTGCTATATCGTCAGTAGATTTTCACGTCATTGTACTAGCCTGCATAGTTACGTCATCCATTCACTGTGGTCATTGTTAGTGTGTTGTCTTCATTCACCTTGACAAAATATTTTCTAAGACAAGAAATTATCTCCTTTTTTTTAGACAAAAATTTGGGTTTTTTTACCTCGCTTATGTTTTCATCTTCATGTGTTTATTGTGTGAGTGTGTCGCGTTTTTATGGGGTTTTTTGTGTTCAATTATAAATATTATCTTGAGAGAAAAATAAACTATGGGGTCTTTAAAAAAAACATGTTCCCGACTTCCTTCTCTGGGCTGCTATGACGTCATGGTGGACTTTAAACGTCATAGTCTGTACGTAATTCCGCGACATTTTCTTCTAGATGTCCGCATCAGTTTACACCAAACTAATTTGGACTCGGTGACTATTTCAATGTCATTTCAACCAATTGGCAAGCCTTGTATCCCAAAAAAACTTTTTAGAAATCCCCCAGAACGGTAAATAATAGAAAATCTCCATTGAAAAATCCACGTCAGCAACCATTGGAATGACGTAGTTATGACGTTTGCTTTGGTCACTAGGAAACAACAGTGGTGATTATGACGTCAGGATTTGATCGTTGCGGTCTCAGTAAAGCCAGGTGCAGGCCCTGAGAAAGATCTGTAATATTTCGATATAATACCTTGTGTGAGTGAGAAGCGTTTGTTTCTCAGAGACGAGAAGTTTAAAGGCATCTTGCCCATTTTATTTTGGAAGCTGCTGATTTTATTTGGTGCTGATTTTTTCCCGAAAAGAAGGTCCTGAAGCGAGCCGGTGGCCAGCCTTCCAACGATGGCGTCGGTTCTTCCACTGCCTGCGGTGAACTTGATGATTTTGATGGTGATCATGGGTAAGTTTTGGGTTTGATTTAGTCTGTTTTGTCTTATTTACTTATTTGTTTAAGAGTTGAAAAAAAAGGGTAAGACGGGGTAAAAAGCCCATGGGCGGGTAAGAAGCCCATGCCAATTATCTCATGAAATAAAGCAAATTTCAGTCAAATTTGCCCATGAGACGAGTGTTAATGTCTTCTTGCCCGCCCATGGGCTTTTTACCCCGTCTTCCCCTAGGTTCCATAAACACGACTTCTTCTTTCACTCAGCATCAAAATATTGAAGTGGGATGCTCAATTGAAAGAAGAAGAAGAAGAAGAAGGTCCCGTGTGCCCATGCACTTAGCATAAAGTGGCAACGAAAAAGTTGTTATTTAGTCAAAATTTACCCACCCACCCCTTTCCTTCCTTATCAGTCACACAAAAATCGCACGCAACCCCCCAAAACGGGTGGCGTGCCTCTGGCTGCGACGACGTGCTCTCCAGGTGGGAGCAACCCGATTTTCACAGAGACGCCTCTGTGACTATAAAGTACATAATACCTAATACCATCCGCCGTCATCATTTTGATGCAATGTAGATTCTACTTTTTTCTTATTTTTTTGGGTGGGTGGGTGGGTGGGTGGCTGTGTTTCGAACGGGTGCAATTTTTTTGCTGCCCAGATGATCAGCAATTGGGTAGGGGGGGAGGGGAGGGGAGGGTTGGAGGGCCAGGACGGAGGGAGTTGACGAGAAGCAAGAAGCCGCTGAACGCCTCCACCAGCTACAGTCTCCACAACCACGCCCTTGAAAGAGTGCATGCCCTCAGCAAAGTACCTCGGGGTCACACTGCAATTTGATCTTTCATGGGGAGCCCACATCACAGCCACCTGCGCCAAAGCCAACAGAGCTCTATGCTTCTTAAGAAGAAACCTGAAGGTGTGTTCCACGGCTACCAAGGAGTTAGCCTACAAAGCCATGGTCAGGCCCATTCTCGAATATGCAAGCACAGTATGGGACCCACACACCGACAGGCAGATTTCTGAGAGAGAGAGAGAGAGAGAGAGAGAGAGAGAGAGAGAGAGAGAGAGAGAGAGTGAGTGTACGAGTGTTGTGTACATAGGCGTCGTTATGGAAGCTATGTATTTATTTTATTATTATTATTATTATTATTGTTGTTCATTTTATTTTGCTTGTTTCTTTCTTTGAATTATCGTATTGTTGTGGTTTTTTTCTTACAGGTGCTCTTTACTTCCCCATAGCCGGTAAGTTTTTCCTCCCCCCATTTATATATAATTATATATGCTAGTAATGTTAACACACTCAGGCTATCTGTTTATAGATGGAAAAAACCGTGCAATTACACACACACACAAAAACCGTGTCCCTCTATACACCCCCCCCCCCCCCCCCCCCTCCCCTTTTTTTCTTCTTCTGGAAAAGTCGCTTTGGGGGTTGCTTTTGGTGTGTGTCAAGTCAAGTCAAGTCAAGTCAAAATCATCTTTATTGAGGGTTAAAGAATAAGCTGACAAAGCTTTTTTTCATCCTGCCTTCATGTGTGTGTGTGTGAGTGTGTATGGTTGAGTATGTAGGCCTAAGTGTGACTTGTGAAGGAAGATGGTGTGTGGGGGTGGGGGTGGGGGTGTTATAGTTACTGTGTATTTGCATGTTTATGTGTTATCTTAATGTGGGTTTTTTAATGGAAAACAGCTGAAGTCACAGTTATTTTTAAAAAAGGTACTAAAACTAACCCTGGTAACTACAGACCAGTCAGCTTAACTTGTATAGTATGTAAGATTTTAGAGCAATTTATAAGAGACACTATAGTAAACCATATGACAGATTTTAATTTGTATTCAGATTGTCAACATGGCTTTAGGAGTGGCAGGTCTTGCATGACACAGTTAGTCGAGGTTATGGACGATTTTACTAAATTTATTGAACAAAAAGAAGCATTTGATATAATTTATTTAGACTTTCGAAAAGCGTTCGACTCTGTACCTCACCAAAGACTACTTTTGAAACTAAAATCATATGGCATAACGGGAAATATTTTGCTGTGGGTGGGAGACTTTTTAACAGGTCGAAAACAGAAAGTAAAGGTGGGGGATAAATCTTCATCAAACACGGACATTTTAAGTGGCATCCCTCAAGGGAGTATTTTGGGACCTATTTTATTTACTATTTTTATAAATGGCCAGACCAAGTTGAAAGTGTTTGCAAAGTATTCGCCGATGACACTAAAATTTATAATTCTTCTCATGAATCGGACATAATACAAAAAGATATAAATAAGCTTATTGAATTGTCTGAGAAGTGGAAATTGTATTTCAATGCTGCCAAATGTAAAGTTATGCATTTAGGATGGGAACAGAGGGAATATGAAATAACTCATGGCACAAATAAACATATATTAGAGACATGCACAGAAGAAAAAGACTTAGGGGTGATCTTTGATCCTAATCTTAAGTTTGACAAACATATCACAACAGCTGTTGGCAAGGCAAATAGCATGCTGGGGCTGATTAGGAGGTCTTTTTCAGGAATAAAAAATAATGTGTTTATAAACCAGGGACGGTATTCATGTCGAGATAGCATGAGACTTAGCATCATGCTAACTTAGAAGCTCTTCCAAAAGTCCTATTAAATCCTATAGGACATTGGAAGAGCTTCTAAGTTAGCATCATGCTAAGTCTCATGCTATCTCGACATGAATACCGTCCCTGTATAACAGCTTGGTGAGACCACATTTAGAATATGGGAATCAAATTTGGAACCCATATCTCAAAAGACAGTCTGTGTCAATCGAAAGATGCCAGAGGAGAGCTACCAAACTGATAAAATCTCTTAAAAATAAGGACTATGGTGAAAGGCTGCGCAAGCTGGATTTGCCATCCTTGAAATACAGGAGGCTGCGAGGAGACCTGATAAATGTTTATAAAAAAATTTAACAATACTGACTTTACTAACAAAAGATTGTTTCAGCCCTCGAACTATTCGAAAACTAGAAACTGTGAATTAAAAATACTAATACAATACAGCAGAACTAATATTAGAAAACATTTTTTTGCTAGCAGAGTTGCCAAGTATTGGAATAACCTCTCTGCACAAATCAAGCTTGCACCAAACCTTAACCAGTTTAAAAACCTCCTGGACAAAGACCCTAATTTGACAGAATTGAGATACCAACATGACTGATTGAGTCATCAAAAACCGTCACAGCTGTGCCCAATACTACAAAAACTAAATTGAAAGGGCACTTCAGAGGCCGCGAGGCCTAGTTGCCCTCATTACCCTGGCCTGACCTGACCTGTGATTGTCAAAGTTGAAGTTAGAATGGGTTTTTTTAAATTATTAAACTATCTCTGTCTGTATGTGTGTACATGCGTATGTTTGTGTGTGTGTGTGTGTGTGTGTGTGTGAGAGAGAGAGAGAGAGAGAGAGAGAGAGAGAGAGAGAGAGAGAGAGAGAGAGAGAGAGAGAGAGAGACTAAAGGCTGGGTTCACATTAGACGCGTAAGTTCCGTACGGAAAGCCCTAAATAAGTGGAAGAAAGAAGGATACAAGTTTACGCATAGGGGTTATTCGGACACGTGCGCAAATCTTTTCCCTTCTTTGCTTCACTTATTTACGGATTGTGCACGGGTTTCCGCATGGAATATCCGCTTATGTGTGTACACGGCCTTACCGTACCCAGCATGTGTATAATGATGTAGCCTACTGCGCTTAAAATTATGTCACAGTGGTGCTCTATAACACAGCGGCATGCTCTCTTAGTCATTTTTTTCTTTCTGTTCAGTTTTTCTTCCCCGTTCAAATCAAATCAAATCATCGTTATTATCTCATAACAGAGAAATTGCAGCCAGGTGCACATAAGAAAAGTAACAATGAACACATTTATCAACAACAATTAAAGAATATAAACTAATAACTAATAACACTGCAATGTTGTAATTCAGTAACAAACTGGACGAATACGAACAAATACTCCAGTAAAAGCAGAACGCATTTTTTAAAACACATTACCAAAAAAAATTAAATTAAATCAAGACATAATCAGTTGAAAAACGAAACAAGAATAAAAACGCTTCAAAATGCAGCAATAATAGTACATACACCACCACATCGACACAGACAATTCAGTCAAGGACATAGGCCTACACAGCAGTAATCTATTGTAGAACAAGGGGACTGCAAACAGGCTTGCACAATTTCAATCCCAAGGAGATGGTCTATAATTATGGTTGTACGTCTGATTGTTCGTGCGCGTGCTTGCGTGCAGAATCCGCTCTGGGCGCCGACTGCTCCGCGGATGCAACCGTGTGCGCTGCCGCTGCTAACGAAGAGTGCACTGCAGGCGCGTGCACTTGTATGTCTGGCTACACGGCAAGCGCTGACAATTCTACTTGCGATGGAGCAGGTGAGAGTACTCTCCCTTTCACCGTCTTGTCTTCTGATTGTTTCTCTGTCTCTGTCTCTCTCTCTCTCTCTCTCTCTCTCTCTCTCTCTCTCTCTCTCTCTCTCTCTCTCTCTCTCTCTCTCTCTCTCTCTCTCTCTCTCAGGGCTGGGTGGAAAAAAGCATTGTATTGCTTATCTCATGTTTCCCGGCCTGGTTAAATAAATCTCTCTCTCTCTCTCTCTCTCTCTCTCTCTCTCTCTCTCTCTCTCTCTCTCTCTCTCTCTCTCTCTCTCTCTTTAATAATGCTCTGAAAAAACTGGCTACCTTAAATAACAATCTTCTCTCTGAAAATATTTGATTCTCTTGTTGTATGGGGCTCTCTGTTCATTTGTCGCGTTGAAAAAGTTTCTAGGGGTCTGTTTCTAACGATTTAGTTTACGGAGAGACTGGTAGATATCCATTATCTATCTCTCAGCTGTTAGATGTATTCTATTGGTTAAAACTTCTGTGTATGGATCAGTCTAGACTGCCACGAAAAGCATATATGTTGGTACAATTAGATGGGAAGTTGGGTCTCAAGTGTTCGACGTCTTTTGTGTGAGTGTGGATTTGGAGATGTGTGGCTGAATCAGTCTGTTGGTAATCGAAATCTTTTTGTTCGTGTCTTAAGGCAAAGATTAGTTGATTGTAGATGGCAAGTGTGGCATAATCATATTGAAACGAGTAATAGATATAATATTTATAGAAATATTGTTGATGGACATGATATTCAGTTTTACTTAAAATCTCTGATATGTTTTTGAAAAAAAAGTATAGTTAAATTTCGTTTTGGTGTATCATAAATTAAAAGTCATTATTATAGGTACAGACAACACACGGAAAGAGATCTCCCTATGTGTATGCAAGATGAGGAAAATGAAATAAATTTGATATTCTGTTGTCCATTTTTGGAAACTTTACGCCGACAGTTCATCCCAGGAAAATACTATAGATACCCTTGCTTGTTTAGATTGCAATTACTGCTTAGTTCTAAGAGATATAAAGATATTAAAAATGTGTCTATGTTTTTGTCAAAAGCTTTCAAATTGAGAGAGTTACTGATATCATAGTTTTCTATTTGTTTTTCCAGTTCTTTTCTTTGTTTCATGTATTTATTGTTCCCCCTTCACAGGGGCCAAAGGCCTTTCTGAATAAATGTCCCGTGTTCCCATGTTCTCTCTCTCTCTCTCTCTCTCTCTCTCTCTCTCTCTCTCTCTCTCTCTCTCTACGAGTATGTAAAGTAGGTTTAATGTTGTGATTAGTTTGTGCTCAGTTTTCCTTTTATGCGTGTTAAAGATCACGAGTAGGCTTCATAAAGCAGATTTAGGTTTGATTTTGTCATTGTATGACTTTTCAATATGTGCATATATATGTCACGGGAAAATTTGGAATCCGGGAAAATTCTGAATCTTCCCGGGGAAAATCGGAATTCTGATTTTTCAGGGGAAAATTCCGAATTTTCCCAAGGCGGGGAATATTCCGGGGAATATTCCGAATTTTCCCGGGAAAATTCCGAATCTTCGCAGTCTTGGGGGAAATCGGAATTTTCCCGGGAAGATTCAGAATTTTCCCAAGCAAGTAGCTGCATGCCATAGAAAACGATTCAGTTACAATTCGAAAGCATTTAGAATCCAAATTATTTTGTAGTGATCACAATGCACTTAACACAAATTAATACATGCACAAACATACCTAATTATCAATGATGGATTTGTACCTAATAATGTTGAATATTCCACATAAAATACACCTAAGAAAGAGATGTTTTATTGCTAAATTACTGTATGAAAATATAAATAGTGTATCCGAATTATATCAGATTTTTGCGATACCTTTCCATGACAAGTTCTTTGCAGATGTTCCATAAACTATTGTGAAGGCGTGTGAGTGTTTAATTTGATAACAAAAAGGACATGAAAATCGTGGGAGGGCACATCTCTTCATATATACCTCGCTGCCGGTATGTCTCACCGGTTCATCTGTATGAATGTGAGTCACAATGTCGTGTTTCTTTGCTTCACACTACGAGACAATACAAACATCTCTCTCTCTCTCTCTCTCTCTCTCTCTCTCTTAGTTATAGGTCGTGGTTGTGTGGCTGTGTGTGTGGGGGGATGTGGGCACTGGGGGGGGGGGTGGGGGGGGGGGGGGGGGGGGGGGGGTGGGCGTGCGCGCGCGCGCGCGAGTGCGTGCGTGCTATTGACTGAAAAACTGACGATTTTGATTTGTACACCCATCTGCTGGTTTTCCTGGGTTAGTAGTGACAGTGCTCGATACTCCTTCCCAAATAAAATCTCATATTGAAACAAACCTACGAGTTTGGCCCATAAAATGTCTTATGCTCTCTCTCTCTCTCTCTCTCTCTCTCTCTCTCTCTCTCTCTCTCTCTCTCTCTCTCTCTCTCTCTCTCTCTCTCTCTCTCTCTCTCTCTCTCTCTCTCTCAGCCTCTCTCGCTCACCTTCTGTCTGTCTGTGTCTCTCTCCCTCCCCCCCCCTCTCTCTCTCTCTCTCTCTCTCTCTCTCTCCTTTGCGAATTTTATGTTTGTTGGGTGGGGTTTTTTGCCTGTACTTTAAATTCCCAAATTTCCCAATCCTTATCCACCTCTGTGCCTCTTACCCACTCCTCCCTCCCTTTTTGTCTCATTTCTGCATGTACATAATTATACTATTTAGCTTTCTTGTTTGATTTACTTTATTTTCCCCAGGGCTGGGTAGAAAAAAGCATGTACCTTGCTTATCTCATGTTCCCTGGTTAAATAAAATTTCGTTTTCTCTCTCTCTCTCTCTCTCTCTCTCTCTCTCTCTCTCTCTCTCTCTCTCTCTCTGTGTCTCTCTCTCCTCATCTCTCTTTCTCTTTATCTCTCTCTCTCGCTCATTTTCTTTCTGTCTGTTTGTCTCTCTGACCCTCTCTCTGTCTGTATGTCACCCTCTCTGTCAGCCTTTCTCCCCCCCCCCCCCTCTCCCCCCCCCCCTCTCTCTCTCTCTCTCTCTCTCTCTCTCTCTCTCTCTCTCT
>CM065706.1:34958913-34971413 GCA_017654935.2 Phymorhynchus buccinoides | reverse complement strand
CTGGCACAATAACGATTGAACGGAGGGACCTGGGACACTCAAATTTTGCATGCAGATAGGTGCTAAGAATATATCGGCCAAAATAAAAGTCAAAGGTCAAGGTCACTGGAGCCGAAAATGCTGCCGAACACCTGTCACGATAACGGAGGGACCTAGGACGTTCAAATTGTGCATGCGGATAGGTACTAAAGATATCTAGGCCAAGCTAAAAAAAATGAAGGTGAAAGGTCGAGTCTAATTTGGCGCCGAAAATGCTGCCGAGCATCTGGCACAATAACGTTTAAATGCAAGGACCTAGGACACTCAAATTTTGCTTTCGGATAGGTACTAAGAATATCTAGACCAAGTTCGAAAATCAAGGTCAAAGGTCAAGGTCACTGGACCTAAAAATGCTGCCGCGCGGCTGGTGGTCTAGCGTCTTAACGCACTACTTCTATGTTTTTCTGGGCTGGTTGTAAAAAAAAATAGTATTTATAATTATTTCATTATCCCGTTTAAATAAAGCTTGGTGAAGATGCAGATCAACACACACCCTGTCACAGTCTTGGTACATTGTGTTCATCCCGTCTTGCCTTTATTTCTACTATTATTGAATGCACCATTTTATTTGTGTAAATGGATGAACATTAACCCTTTCACCGCCAGCCATATGTCAGCCTAAATTTCCATTAAATTTACCTGGGTAGAGAACAAAATCTGTCTGCAGTATTGGGAATTCCTCTTTGACATTTATACATAAAATAAGGCCTATCCTTACTTCCCAAAACTAAGACAATAGGGTCTTTGGATAACAGACCCCAATGTGATGCCTTTTTAGTGACTTAGGTCACTGTGGTGCTAAAATGTGACTTTGGCGGTGAAAGGGTTAACGCTAAATCTAGAAAACGATAGAGGTTTAAGCGCTCAATCTGCAGTTAGAAAGGCAAGAGTGAAAATTAAAAAACACAGAAAGAACCGATAAACAGAGGAGGGGTGTGTTGATCTTCATCTTTGCCTGAAAATTTCGTTCGTTCTTTCGTTCATTCGTTCGTTCGATTGTTCTTTCGTTCTCTCTCCTGCGTTACATTACCTTTCCGACTAAACACTGTTACACTCCTTCCCTCTCTACAGTGTTAGGGTTGGATCATTGCGTTGACGTTAATTCATTAATTAACATGAAGTTTGGGCCAACAGTAAAATGACAGTCCGTGAGAGCTGTACGCTGAAGAAAGGAAAATCAGGGTTCAGTGCATCATGGCTTAGTCTGTTGTGAAATACTATACAGTTAAAAATGTTTGGGTTTTTTAAACCTAGCAACCTCGCCACAACGTCCAGAAAGGCAATGTAGTATCATAGGGGAAGACGGGGTAAAAAGCCCATGGGCGGGTAAGAAGCCCATGCCAATTATCTCATAAAATGAAGCAAATTTCAGTCACATTTTGCCCATGAGACGAGTGTTAATGTTTAGCATTCGTCTCATGGGCAAATTTGACTGATATTTGCTTTATTTCATGAGATAATGAGCGACCATTGGCATGGGCTTCTTACCCGCCCGTGGCCTTTTTACCCCGTCTTACCCTAACCCCCCCCCCCCCCCCCCACACACACACACACACCACCACTTTTATGTAATTCTGGATGCGCACACTGGACAGGTACTGTGCAGGTGTCTCTGTGAAATTCGGGTTGCTCCCACCTGGAGAGCGCGTCGCAGCCAGGGGCGTGCCACCCATTTTTTTTTGGGGGGGCATGCGATTTTTGTGTGACTGATGAGGACATTTTGGGTAATTTTTGACCAAATGACAACTTTTTCGTTGCCACTGAGTTTAACGTGGGCGTTCTCGCCTCTTCAATTTTTGTTTGGTTTTGTGTTCGATATGCAAAAGAAAAAGAAAGAATAAATTATAATAATAATGATGGGGTGGGGTTGGGGTAGTATATTATGATTCTCAAGCTAGGAAGCACTGGTTGGCGCTAGCTCTGACTGCTGCAGTCATAGGGATTATATTAGTTTGGCCTTTGGTGGACTCTCTCCGACGTGAACTGTCTTTTAGAAGGGGGTAGGCAAAACAAGCGCGGATTCGCAATCGTTTGTGGCACGCGACTATTTCAACTGCAAACAAGGGCATCGCCGGGCGGCAGAATTCTTAAATATAATTTGAAAGAGAAATGTTGCGCATTTACATTATGCTCTTCACACACACAATTTTTTTATCAAACGCTTTCACTCCACAAGACTGCAGCCCAGCGGTCTATTTTTAGCACATCAATCATTACATACACTGAGTCGCCTCCCCTGGCTTTTCAATAATTTTAATATGTAAACCAGAATGTTATCTCTGCACCATTTCGTAACTTTTTATATCTTTTGGAAAACATTTAAAACTATGTATCCTACTTATACTCATCGAAAGAAGCACCGCATACTCGTCGTGTCTGTTGCAGTGTCTGCATTACGTATGTTTATTATTTTGTACGCTTTAAAATGAAGATTCATGTGCTATGTTCAGTATACAATTCTTTCCATACCTAAGGACTGTATATGTTATTGTTGTCTTACTACTACTTGTGGCGGTGCCATAGCCGACGAGGTTTGACCGAGGCGTGGTCGCCGCTACAGCTATCTGAATTAATTTTTTTAAAATCGTGACTTTACTGGTTTCGAGCTGCCTCCGGGCATTGCCTCCAGTGTTGTTCCCACCATATTTGTGTTTACAAGTGTCCCATATGGCTTGGAGTCAAAACGGACTATCTTAGACAGTCCATTGACATATCATTGGATTTATTACAGAAACTAATAACTTGTATCAAACAATGACAACAGAAATATAAAAAGGGGTTTTTGCTTTTTATATTTCAGCAGTCTTTTTATGATACAAGTTATTAGTTTTCGTATTAAGTTCAATAATATGTCAATGGACTATCTAAAGATAGTCCGTTTTGACTCCAAGCCACCGAATGTGTCTGTCTGATTCAGACCAAGAGGACGTAAAGCTCCATTTTCGCCAAGACTGTAGAAAGACAACTGAAATGTTACTTTATGTCCAAGTATTTTTTTCTGTCTGTACTTTTCTTTCTCTTTGGACCGACCGACCGACCGACCGACCGACTGACCGACCGACAAAGTGAGTTATAGGTTTGTGGCTTGTGCCACAAACAAAAAAACACCCCAACTCTGTTTTATAAAGGTTCGCAACTACTCCTCCATAGTTTCAGAACCCATTGCTTAGCTCCCCTGATTGCAAAAATGACGGAGGCAAACAGCCTGACACTTTTGTTTTAAGTTTAAGGATTCACCTCTTATAAAGAGGATAATCCTATTGTCTCTGTACACATTCTACTTTCTGCTTTCCCCCCTTCTTTTTCTGATCCCTTTTTTCTTTTGGTCCAATGTGGCTTTTAAAAAAATCAGGAAAGTTGCAGAACCACAAGGGTATGCAAAATTTGAAATAATTATAAAATGATTTCGCTTTTTTTTATTTTTACGGAAGTCCCACAGTACATTTTGATGTCCCTCACATAATCCAATTAATCTCGCAACACACCAAACTTGACAGAAAGTAAATTCTGGTTTTCCTACGACAATAAAAATGTTCTTGTTCTACAATTAAACCGTATGTGTTGTATAAAGCTATCCTTGTCTTACTGGTCCATTCTCCTGCCTTTTTTTTCTCTATGATTACAAAGATTTTTTTTTTAGCCGAAGTCGGACATGCTGGGCCTACCTATTTCTTAGGCGCATAACGGCAGCATGACGCATCTACGCTCATAAAAATCATGACAGAAAATTGTCTGAGCGAACGAAGGGGAAGAAGAAGTATGAAGGGGGTAAGTACAGGTAATAAGTAATGGCGGCCAGGACGGAAACCTCCCGCAGTAAAGTGAAACAGTAGTACCTGCCTTTTTTTTCTATAAATTCTTATCCAGATTTTTTTTCTCAGCCGAAGTCGGACATGCTGGGTCTAGCTATTTCTTAGTTAGGCGCATAACGGCAGCATGAAAAATCATGACAGGAAACTGAGCGAACGAAAAAGAAGAAGAAGTATTAGACTATAAAGGGGGTAAGTAATAAGTAATGGCGTCCAGAACGGACAGTCCCGCAGCAAAGTGAAATAGTAGCACTAACTAACCAAAAAAAAAAAAAAAAAAGAAGGGGGGAAAAAAGACAAAAGGAACAAGAAAAAAAGGAGGAAAAAAGAAAAAGAGTTAAAAATGAAGGCGGAAGCGGTGGCGGGCTGCATGATGAGTGAGCAAGATCGGATGAATGATTGGGTGTAGTGTGAGAGATACACATTTGTTTTAATGTCAAGTTATGTTTCATATTTTTAATTTAATTTTTTTAATTTTTTTTGATAGGGGACACTTATTGAATCGGTACCCCCTATAAGGATAGAGATCTCTATCTCAAGGGCAGATAATTCAAAAGCTATGAAACTTTCAATGTGGATACTGCTGGTAGAGGGCTATCACTATATACTATAATTATAAAGATAATGTTTGTACTTTGGGCTTAAACGTAAAAATACTTTTTTTTTCAAAAGGTACGAATTACAAGACCTGTTACAGAATTCGTACCACCAAGTTACTGATATCGTACCAGGGGGTTCATAGCACTAATTCAACGGTAGGACGCTCGTGACTTGGCTTTATCTATAGGCCATTCTCTCTTCTAAATGTTCCAGTTAGTCTCTGTGACGTCAAAGTAATTCTTATGTCATTTTATCATCAAAAGTTTGATGTAACGTAAAACAGGCCCCTGAATGCATATTTGACGCTGCGCCATTGAAAATACGTAGGAGGTACGAATTACGTGATAGTGGTACGAATTGAATAACTATGGCCCAATTATTTTTCCTTTGAATATTTTAATTTACAAAGTGGACAACATTGACCCTAAGAACTTAAAGATTTTAAAGTGATATTTCCAGTTTTAATCTTTGCATGTATGCACTGAATAACAAACCAAAAAAAAGCGTTACCTAAAATTACATCAGATGCTGCCAAAATGAACTTTCGTTTGTCTTGCAAAGAGTGTTCCGCTTCGTTGCATTTTTGTTGTGATAAAATACTTCCCTTCCCCTGTCCAAACTCCACACACAAATATTAACCCCCAATCTTCTACCGTTTGGTAGGAAACCAGGTGGTACGAATTGCGTGACAGGTACTGAATCAATAAGCCTCCCCTATATACCTCATCTTAGTTTTGTACACGGTCAGAAGACCAAGTTTCCACGCGCGTTGTGTACACTGCCAATGGACAGTAAAGTAATGACTTGTGACTTGTGACTTAAGCCCTCCTTGTCTGTCTGTGCCAGGTGGTGATGATGACGATGACGGGGTGGGCTCTCTCACCGCCTCCCTCACCACCCTCCTCCTCTGCCTGCTGGCACCCGCCCTTCAGTGGGTCAGGTAGTGACGTCATCGTCCCCCGCGGTGACGTCATGGCGCCGCCTTGTGGTGACGTCAGAGCTGCAGCGAACACCCCCCCCCCCCCTCCGCCTCCTTGATGACGGTTTTGGCTTTTGTCCCTGGACTGAGATAATCTAGTTTATTAAGCCTTTTTTTTTTCAATTTTTTAGTTTGGTGATTTTATTTCTTGTTTTGGTGATTTTTTTTTCTAATTTTGTGTGTGTGGTGGGGTTGGGGTTTTCTTTATGTTTTGTTTTTTTAACAATCATTTTGATTTATTGTTTGATTGGGGGGGGGGGGGGGGTTCATGGAAATTGTACAGATGCATAAAAAAGCACACGCCACCCCCCCCCCCCCCCCCCACCCCCAAATAAAAAACAACAAAAAACACTCACAAGCAGACGATTATAATGCGCTCTCCTGTCATCTCTCTCTCTCTCTCTCTCTCTCTCTCTCTCTCTCTCTCTCTCTCTCTCTCTCTCTCTCTCTCTCTCTCTTTCCCTATCTCTCTCTCTCTCTTTCTCTCTCCCTCTCTCTCTCTCTCTCCCTCTCTCCTCTCTCCCCCCCCCCCCTCTCTCTCTCTCTCTCTCTCTCTGCCACTCCTCCCCTCCCCAGCCCCCGCTTTCTTTCACCCCCATTCCCCCTCTTGTGTATTGATACCTTAAGCACTGAGATATATGAAGTACACATTCTAGTTGGGTTTGGGTGTTTTTTTAATAATAAATGAATAACAATGCATCCTGTTGTGTTACTAATCATCTTCTACAAAATCTGAAACAAGAAGTCTTATTAAGTTGTCGCTTTCCAATTAAAAAAAAGAAATGTTCAATTCAATCAATTATTTTTGTTCTTGAAAGTGTTCATCGTGTGTTGGTAGATAGGATACTTTCTTCTTTGCACAACACAATCTTTACTTTGGCTTAAGTTACTGACAGTTTCATTCTTGACCTTGACCTATGAAGGAAATATTCCAAGGGGGGTAAATCGTCCAGGAAATATTCCAAGGGAAGTTATCGGCGAAGTAACAGCGTGTATGACCAACATGCTAGAAATATCATTAGCCTAGAACTACCATAACAGCAAACATAACAACGTGGACGGAGACCTTAATGATAGTTCTAGGCTAATGATATTTCTAGCATGTTGGTCATACACGCTGTTACTTCGCCGATAACTTCCCTTGGAATATTTCCTGGACGATTTACCCCCCTTGGAATATTATTTCCCCTATGAATCTGACTGGATAGTTATGCTATTATATGAGGCGTACGATGTCATGTAACAACTTGAAATCGACCTTGATCTATGAAGGAGATATTCCAAGGGGGAAAATGCTAGAAATAAAATTATCATTAGCCGAACGATTCTGATTGTGACTGTCTAAAACATTTCATCTTCTTCTGCGTTCAAAGGCCATATGACCATAATGGGTAAGGTACGTATGTGTCCGGTTTTTAGTTTTCACTGGTCTACCCGCTGCGCACAGCCGACACATTCCGATTTCGGAGGAGCTCAATGGAGAAAAATTATTTGGAAGACTTTTTTTTTAAGGCAGGAGAATGGGCCAGTAAGTCAGAAAGATAGTTGATGATAGAAAACGAAGGAAAAAGGCAGAGTCAAAGAGTGGCAGATTAGAGGAAGTTACAAGCACAGAACTTCCAGAAGGTGGGGTAAATATTTTTACGAAACACACACACACCGGTACCCCACGGGGAGAGACTCGTGGAGGGGGCGGGGTTGTTCCGTATGGAGGCACGAGGCATCCATGCACCCACTGCCCCAAAAGCATTTCATCAAAACGTGGTCTGAAACTTGTGCAGAGCTGCGAAAACGCAACAATTCTCCTGAAACGTTTCATTCATCAAGGGAAGCAATTCACAAAAAGTAACACTACATGTACTATAATCGGATTTTTTTCAGCAAGCGTTCATTATTATTATTATTATTATTTTATTATTATTATCTTTTAATTTCAATGGACATGATTATTTAAGCATTGGGTTGAAAGTCAGTTCACAGCAACATTGCAAGCATGCTCTCACCGTTTTCTGATTTGCTCGATCGACCATCAGTAAAATGGCAGCATTTCTCATACTCACCGTACATGTACCCAAAATAGAAAGTATATAAACTGGTATGGTATGGTATTGTTTTCTGGTCACAGAGACGTCTCTGTGAAATTCGGGCTGCTCCCACTTGGAGAGCGCGTCGTCCCTAGTACCGTGCCACTCTTTTGTGGGGTGGGGTGGGGTAAGAATGCCTAGATAATTCCTGTGTCCTAATAACAGTACAGAATTTAAAGTCTTCGTTCCAGTGGAAAATTGTTGGACAACCTGCATAAATCCTTGGCAAAAACCCTAAAAGTCTGTTCATAACTATTTAAAAAAAAAAAAAATATGTAAGGGAGGGGGGCACATCTTGACCTTTACCAAATATTTAATTTAGTTTAAGGAGCAAACATTTTGGACTCTACTCGGGTAGAGCAGCCCGTTGTGTGTCTTGATCATCATCCTACTGGCCAAAGACTCCGGGTGAATGCAAGGCTATTGGCCACTGCAACGACCAACTATTGCGAGAGTGAATGCCCTTGGTAGATGCTTGAGTACTGACCAGCCAAGGTCGTGTGTAGCTCTCGCCAATAACCCTGTTTGAGGCCACTGAATGGCTGCCTTTTTGCAAGAGTGAATGCTCTTTTGGATACTGACCAACAAGGGATTAACACTCGCTGTCAAGGGCGTTAATAACCCTAGTTGCAGTGGCCAATTATAATGAGGGTTCAATGCCGAAAAGTCCTATCATTCTTCCAGGGTGAATGCCAAAAGGTACGATCACAGTAGAACGATAGTACCTACTTTCTGACTGTTAACCCTCAATACATAAAGCGTCCGCATGGGTCAGTTCTACCTGTCTACTAAGGCTGTTGGAAGTCAAGTAGGGGGCGGGTACCTACCTACCTACCTACCTACCTACCTACAGGTTAATCCAGCTTAATCCAGGCGGTGCAAGGTCAGGAGGATTAGAAGATTAGGCCTGTAGTGGTGACGGTTGATTGCTTTAATCCTCGAGCTGTGTCAACGGAGAGGGCAGCCAACCTTGGGGCACAACCTCACTCAAGTGGAAAGCCCTTTCAGAATCGTTTTTCTTCTTCTTTTTTTGGTGTGTGTGTGTGTGGGGTTCTGTAGTGTTGTGCCCCCGTCTCTACGTGTCCACGTTCCTGTGTGTTACGAATTTTGACTCTATGGGTGTGTGTCACGAATTTTGACTCTATATGTGTCCCCGACCTTAGGTGTGACGAATCTTTACTCTGTGTGTGTCCCCGACCTTATGTGTCATGACTTTTGACTATATGTCTCCCCGACCTTATGTGTCACGAATTTTGACTATATATGTGTCCCTGACCTTATGTGTCACAAATTGTATCTCTATATGACTTGCGTCCCCGTCTCTACAATGTCTCCGCCATATATCTACAATGGAACCTCTCTAATAAGACCCTCAAAAATCACCCAAAATGAGGTTTCATTGTATAAGGGGTCTTAAAAAGGAGGTAATTTTAATACTTACAAAAAAGGGCAATGTCTCAGTGAAGTAGGTCTTATATGGGAGGGAGGTCTTATAAGGGAGGTTCCACTGTATACTCGATCCGTCTGTAGGCCTATGTGAAACAAAATAACTTAATTGAATAAGTAGAAAACCTAATTCTAATCCAACCCCAAACCCTTAAACTAGCTAATCTGAAACCCACCCCTATCACCCTAAAGGGCCGGCTGCACTGCATACGATCCGATTTTGACATTTTTGTGAGCCAAGAATGACTGTGAAATCATAGGGTAAGACGGGGTAAAAAGCCCATGGGCGGGTAAGAAGCCCATGCCAATTATCTCATGAAATAAAGCAAATTTCAGTCAAATTTGCCCATTAGACGAATGCTCATGGGCGGGTAAGAAGCCCATGCCAATTATCTCATGAAATGAAGCAAATTTCAGTCACATTTTGCCCATGAGACGAGTGTTAATGTTTAGCATTCGTCTCATGGGCAAATTGGACTGAAATTTGCTTTATTTCATGAGATAATTGGCATGGGTTTCTTACCCGCCCATGGGCTTTTTACCCCGTCTTACCGTACTGTCTAAATAAATATGACGAAATGCCTACTAGTTACGTTCACTGTAGTCTACCGTACACGAATCAAATATCTTCGTTTTGTCTCGCACATTTTATGTGGTTCGTGTATTGCGGTCTACATGAGTTTTATTATAGTGAACGAAAACAGTAGAGTTACTTTCAGACGGAAGTTTTTTCACGTGAATCATGACTCACAGACATCGTCGCAGCCGTATCGTATTGGGGTCAAATCGTATGCAGTTTGGCGCCGGCTTAAAGACCCACCAGATCACGTGTCAAAATCACGGGTTTTCTCGTGTTTTCCCTCTTACATCTGGAAAGAAATCTTGTTTTGACCAAGTCTGACTCCCATATAAATGGCCCCAAATTCAAACCCAAACATCAGTTTAAAGAGCAGCCTCAATTTCAAGTTGGGGAAATCTGTATCTGGGTCACAGCTACCCAGAAAAAAACAAGGGACTTAATCGTGGTGCGTCACTGGGTCTCCACCAGATCACGTGTCAAAATCACGGGTTTCACGTGTTTTCCCTCTTATAGCTGGTAAGAAATCTTGTTTTGACCAGGTTTGACTCCCATACAAATGCCCCAAATTCAAAATGAAACATCATTTTAAAGAGCAGCCTCAATTTGAAGTTGGGGGCATTTGTATGTGGGTCATAGCTACCCAGAAAACAACAACAGGGGATTTAATCGTGGTGGGTCAGTGGGTCTTTAACCAGAAACCCAAATCCTCTCCCTATAACCTGCGGGAACACAGGGACGGGACACATAGAGACGGAGACACATAGAGACAGGGACACATAGAGACGGAGACAGGGACACATAGAGACGGAGACACATAGAGACAGGGACACATAGAGACGGAGACACATAGAGACAGGGACACATAGAGACGGAGACACATAGAGACAGGGACACATAGAGACGGAGACACATAGAGACAGGGACACATAGAGACGGAGACACATAGAGACAGGGACACATAGAGACGGAGACACATAGAGACAGGGACACATAGAGACGGAGACACATAGAGACAGGGACACATAGAGACGGAGACACATAGAGACAGGGACACATAGAGACAGGGACATATAGAGACAGGGACACATAGAGACAGGGACACATAGAGACAGGGACACATAGAGACAGGGCCAGCTAGGGACACATAGAGACGGAGACACATAGAGACAGGGACACATAGAGACAGGGACATATAGAGACGGAGATACATAGAGACAGGGACACATAGAGACGGAGACACATAGAGACAGGGACACATAGAGACGGAGACACATAGAGACAGGGACACATAGAGACGGAGACACATAGAGACAGGGACACATAGAGACAGGGACATATAGAGACGGGACGGGGGGCACAATGAGGGCGACACATAGAGACGGGAGCACATCCAATCGACCGCCTTTTCTTGGACTCAGATAGCACTAGTAATTAATTATGCAGGAGGCTAAAACAATCAAGGGAGATTAACCGCAGTCGTTCTCTTTAAACTCTCCTGTCCATACGGTTGAAGGATTCACTTTATGCCGTACCAACTTTATCGGTTGCCAGTTTAGCCTAGTTTTCAGTATAATAATTATGTCCAATCAAAAAGCCTGAATATACAAAGAGTTCGCAGTCCGCAGCTGACTGAAGCCGGGTGTTTGTTTTTTGGAGCTTCCCAAAACAGCGCATAGCCCATATGAGCGCGCCCATATGAGCGCGTTTTATAGCCCATAAAGGCACGTTTTTGATGGCCCATAATTTATGAGCGCGTGTTTTCTAGTCTATTAGCAGATAGTAGCAGATTCTCGTATCCCATAAGCGCGCGTGTCCACGATTCAACACATCACCACGTTAGGGAAATAACACACTCACGTCAATGCATAGGGGAAGACGGGGTAAAAAGCGCATGGGCGGGTAAGAAGCCCACCCCAATTATCTCATGAAATGAAGTAAATTTTAGTTTCATTTTGCCCATGAGACGAGCGTTAATGTCTAGCATTCGTCTCATGGGCAATTTGACTGAAATTTTCTTTATTTCATGAGATAATTGGGGTGGGCTTCTTACCCGCCCATGCGCTTTTTACCCCGTCTTCCCCTACACCTTTTCTTGGGTTAGGGTTAGAGTTAGGGTTAGGGTTAGGGTTAGGGAATTTAATGGAAAGGGAATTTAAGGTAAATCATACACACTCACGTCAATGCGTCAGGCGTTAAAGAAAAAGCGCATAGGCCCCTATGTGTGTTGATTTCATGAAATGGAATTCTTTTATGTGCTGTGTTTTCTCGTAGATTTTGAAATTAAAGAATTATGATTGAGATGCGCTCTTTCGGGACATACGTATATCGGCCTTGTAGGATAGATACGCGCTCATATGGGATACGACCACCCGCGCTCATTTGGGCTATGCGCCGAAATCGTCATTTGCCAAAATGCGCCCTTTTGGGTTACACCCTTGTTTTTTAACCCCCACCCTTTCACCTACACTACAGGTGGGGATCATTGTGAACTCACTCACTGCCTCTGGGGATACGCGGGATGCAGGTGGCGCTTGTTTTCCCCTGGTGGCTGACTGTGTCGTAAGAAACACTGCTAAAGGGTTTTAGTGAATGAATGACGTATGGATAAGATGACGTAAGAATGAAATGACGAAATTGTGAATGAAATGGCCTACTCTCTCTGTGATTGATCTGCTAGCATTGAATGAATGACGTATGGATAAGATGACGTAAGAATGAAATGACGAAATTTGGAATGAATGAATGAATGAAAAATGGTGTTTTACGTCCTCTCGGTCTGGAACAGACACATGTATGGGACATAATTGGTAGATTCAAAGATGGTGGGAACAATACTGGAGGCAATGCCCGGAGGCAGTGCAACACCAGTAAAGTCCCGATTTTTTAACAAATACAGATATGTGTAGCAGTAACCACGCCTCGGTTAAACCTCATCGGCTATGGTACCGCCACAAGTAGGTATA
>CM065706.1:34951413-34953913 GCA_017654935.2 Phymorhynchus buccinoides | reverse complement strand
GTGCGCGCGCGCGTACGTGCATGCGTGTGTGTGTGTGTGTGTACGCGCGCGCGTGTGTGTGTGCATGCGCGCGTGTGTGTGCGCGCGCGTGCGTGCCAACAGGAACATGCTTGTATGCTTAGCATTAGGTCTTTTATAACCATGAAATGGGGGGGGGGGGGGGGGGGGGGAGATGCACGCGTGTGTGTACTACGATGTGTGTGTGTGTGTGTGTGTGTGTGTGTGTGTGCATGCGTGCATGCGTTGAGTGCGTGTGCTTGCGTGGTTGCTAAATAGGCCTTTAATATATCGCAGAGGAGAATTAACAAAATTAAAGTTTAGAATGAAGGAACTAAAATAAATGCTTGTTAAGTTGATTTGATTTAATCAGTTGTTGATGATGATTGATCGATTGATTGGTTGGTTGATTGATTAATTAATTCCAGAGACACTCCCGATGTGCCGTGCAGCGCGATTTGGGATTGACAGAAGAACAAATGGAATGTACGTATCTTCTTCTCTTATATGCTCCTCCTTTTCCTTTTCCCACCCACCCCCTTTCTCTCCAACATCGAAGCATTGCAGTGGAGCAGCTTAACAAACAAGAGCTGCTCTTGTGTCGGTAGGGCAGGCGAGGGGCTAGTTCGTGTGCGGATCCCATGCATCGGCACATTCGGGTTTTGAGGGTGCGAGTTATTGAACAGACAAGCAAAACACAAAGGTGCTGATGGGACCCACTAACGAACTAATAATAATAATAATAATAATAATAATAATAATAATAATAATAATAATAAATAATAACAACAACAACAACAACAACAACAAACAACAATAACTAAGGGTTTATGTTTACATGACAGACATTTAACTTTATGAAAAGAAATGTCCCACATGGCAGGCCGGGAGGACGTAAAACAAACAACAACATGAAGGATTCTCCCTTTTCAGAACCATCTTTACATGTTTCAATCAAGTACAGCTTCTATTTTTAACTTTATTCTAAAACTAGAAATGTCCCATACATGAGCTTTAGGCCGGGTTAGGCTACACGTAAAATTGTTAAAAAAACATGACAGGATTCTCCCTTTTCATCAACCATCTTTACATCATCTTCAATCAAGTACCTCAGCTTCTAATTTTTATTTTATTTTATTCTTACTTACTAGACTGTGGCGGTACCATAGCCGATGAGGTTTAGCCGAGGCATGGTTACCGCTACACCCCCCTATATAAGTTAAAAACGCGGGAACTTTACTGGTGTTGCACTGTGGGGGGTCCGGGCATTGCAGCCAGTATTGTTTTCCACCATCTTTATGTATTTAAGAATGTCAAAAACGGATGTGTGTCCGATGAATGCAGAGGACGTAAAACATCATTTTCACCATCACCAGCTTCTATTTTTCGTCACTCTAATCTCTCTCTCTCTCTCTCTCTCTCTCTCTCTCTCTCTCTCTCTCTCTCTCTCTCTCTCTCTCTGTGGCGATATTGTTGTGGCCTACCGCAATTTCATAAGCTACTATATCGCGTCACAGCTTACCCCAAGACACCAATGACGTCAGTGTCACTTTGCGTCACTGTAACACTGCTATAACATGCATACTCTAAACAGCATTCTATGCATGTTGTGGAAGGGGGTTTGAGTAAATAAATTTTAAAGTGTTTGTCCCCACTTCCAGTTGGCACTTCTGGCCCAGTTTTATATCGGAAGTGTTGCAAAGATACTCCTTAATAAACAGTGAAAATATGAATGCATTCCGCGAACCCGTTTTCGAGTTATTCAAGATTGAATATTGGCCGAATTTGGTCATTTTTAGCCCATATTTCGGCAAACAATTGGCCAATCGGCATAATATTGGGTACTGAGCATGAGAATAGTGTCCGTTAATATTCCTGTAAATTTAAGCGAAATCGGTTGAAAAATAAAATTAATGGTGAAAGTAACTCACCAAATTTACATATATTTGAATAACTTCCAAACTATTTAACATATCGTCAACAAACTCCTTTTAGACCTGGGCCAACATAAGGGCTATAACATCCAATAGTTAGTTTTGTGCCGTCACTTCCGGTTTGGGATATTCCGTGAACCAAATAAAAGCTGTTTGACCATATCGCGGGCTCTTCCGGTTCGTACTTCCGGTTGAATTTTATACCGGATGTGTTGCAAATCTATTTTGTAGTCAATTCCGAAAATATGAACGAAATCCGTTCAGCCGTTTTTGAGATATTCAAAATTGAAATTTTGCCGATTTCGCGGTTTTTCGGTCATATTTTGCCAAAAATTCGGCGAAATCATTTAATATTCACATACCCATATGGTCCTGCAACTTTTCGGAAAATGTCAGCCTAATCCAACAAAAAAAAGGGGGAGAAAAAGAAGGGGAAAACATAATTTTGACGAATGCAATAGTAATAGTATTATAAGTTATTGGGATTTGGGCATGGTACATGACTTTTGTGATGTCAAGACCTTGTTCTTTAGCATACGAGAGCTTCAGCTCGAGTATGCTAAAGAACA
>CM065706.1:34888913-34941413 GCA_017654935.2 Phymorhynchus buccinoides | reverse complement strand
TGTGTGTGTGTGTGTGTGTGTGTGTGTGTGAGTGTGTGTGTGTGAGTAGAGAGTGAGTGTGTGTGCGCGTGCATGTGTGTGTGCGTGTGTGTAGTGTGATGCATTTCTTTAAACTTGAATCAAAATATTACATAACTACACATCTACACACATTTCTTTAGGCCTGCATACAGCTATTTTTGGTCAGTAATCCTAATAGTCTATATTTGGACACGATTGTGACACCATACATGTAGCTCACCCTAAAATGTCTACTGCATGCCAGCAAAGTAAATTTGCACACAATCTTGACCAGTTCACATACACACTCTCTCTCTCTCTCTCTCTCTCTCTCTCTCTCTCTCTCTCTCTCTCTCTCTCTCTCTCTCTCTCTCTCTCTCACTCTCTCTCTGTCACACACACACACACGCACGCACGCACACGCACACACACACACACACACACACACACACACACACACACACACACACACACACACACACACACACACACACACACACACACACACCAACCTTCTGATTTCATATCTACTAACACCAGTACAGAGTCAACCCTTTAGTTTAGTTGACTCCGTTTCTGTCTGAAGGACTGTTGTTCATTATTCGTGGTGGCTGTTAATGTCTACATTTGCTAATTTAAAAGGAACAAAGAAGGCAACAACAACAAAGGCAAAGCACACACACACAAAAAGTTCAAAAGTGATAAACAAATTTCTCCCAGTGAAGTCGGGGTCGCTGTTTCAAATAACAATGAGAAAATTAACAACCCAAATAAGCATTGTGTGCCTGTATTGACTCGCTGAGCATTATTTTTTAAAATTCAAATCTGCAAAAAAGAAAGAGAGAAAAAAAAAGAGTCCGTATCCAGGATAAAGGGAGATAAATCTCCGAGTGCAAACATGAACAAGGTACAGTATCACCGTATGTTGTTCATCATCATCAGTGTGTGGTTATTTTACTCTCTCTCTCTCTCTCTCTCTCTCTCTCTCTCTCTCTCTCTCTCTCTCTCTCGGGTAAGCCCACCCTTATCTCATCTAAAGAAAATTTCTCTTTGCTCTGCTCGCTCTCTCATCAAAATGAGACTTTTTCGTCATGGGTGGGCATTATTAATGTCAGTCTTAGAAACAGCGAAACTGTTAGAAAATTGTGCATTTTTATATACCAAGCTCTAAAGGCAAGACACATTGCTTTGTCAAAAATTAATTCCTCTGCTAAAATCTGTGGATGAAATGACACTATGTTTCTATTACTATTGTTGTACCCCCCTTCCAAAGGGGGCTTTGGCCTGCTGGAATAAATATTTTCATTTCATCTCTCTCTCTCTCTCTCTCTCTCTCTCTCTCTCTCTCTCTCTCTCTCTCTCTCTCTCTCTCTCTCTCTCTCTCTCTCTCTCTCTCTCTCTCTCTCTCTCTCTCTCTCTCTGTCTCTCTGAGTACTGACGTACGTGCGTGTGTCTGCTTTCAAAGCAAACCTCAAAATCCACCTGTTTCAGCCAACGCGTAGACTCGTCAGTACTCTAGAAAACGATAGAGGTTTAACCGTTCAATCTGCAGTAAGAAAGGCAAAACTGAAAAAACAAACCCGGAAAGATTCGAGACATGGAGGGAGTGGAGGGGATGTTAAACTAGCTACATACAGTACATCATTCGACCCATCTTTCCTGAACTGGCCACTGCAGCTAGGGTTATTAACTCCCTTGACAGTGAGAGTTCAGCCTTTGTTGGTCAGTATCCAAAACGGCATTCACTCTGGCAAAAGGCAGAAATGAATGAAAAATCCGTTTAACGTCCTCCGGTCTGGAACAGACACATGTAGGACAATGGTGGATAATAAAGATGGTGAGAGCGATCCCGGAGACAATGCCCGGAGGCAGTGCAACACCAGGAAAGTCCCGAATTTATAACAATACAGATATTGATGATGCGATGTTAGCGTCCAATCGGGGTCAGAGACAGATATTGATAATAAGGACAGTATTAAAAGGCAGCCATTTAGCGGCCTCAAATAGGGTTATTGGCGAGAGAGTTATTCCCGTGGCTGGTCAGTACTCAAGCATCTACCAAGGACATTCACTCTTGAGGTGGATCGTTGCAGTGGCCATAACACATCCTACTCTCTCAGAATCTTGGTTCATTGCGGTGTTTTTTTCAGTCGCGCCTTTGTATAATTATTCTACTGTGTATTAGCAAAAGCACATTTGTAATTGTTTCAAAAGGATGAAAATTAACTTTAATCCTTTCACCGCCAAAGTCGCATTTTAGCACCACAGTGATTTAGCACCTATGTCACTAAAAGGTATCACATTGGGGTATATTACCCAAAGACCCTATTGTCTTAGTTTTGGGAAGTAAGGATAGACCTTATTTCATATATTTCACAGAAGAATCCCCAATACTGCAAATGGATTTTGTTCTCTACCCAGGTAAAGTTGATGGAAACTGAAATATGGCTGGCGGTGAAAGGGTTAAATATAGAAAACGATGGAGGTGTATGGGCTCAATGTGCAGTAAGAAAGGCAACACTGAAAACAAAGGAAAGAACCGATAAAATGGAGGGTGGGGGGTGTTAATCTGCACCTTTGCCCATCCCCCCCCCCCCCCCCCCCCCCCCCCCCCCCCCCAAAACGAATGATGACGATGGTGGTGGTGGTTTTGTGACAGACTAAAACCAGAACCAGCGGATTGTCATCAGACCAAATGACACGTAAGTCTAAGTCCACCCATCCCCACGCCCACTTCTTTTTTTCATTTTTGTTCATCAACCATTTTACGAAATAATGAAGGTGGGTGAGGCAATTTGCAACACAAGAGGCTGAGAGAGAGGGAGGGAGAGAGAGAGAGAGAGAGAGAGAGAGAGAGAGAGAGAGAGAGAGAGAGAGAGACAGAAAGAGAGATAAAGACAGAAAAGGGGGTGGATAGGGGGCATGATGAAGCAGAGCAATGGGGGGGAAGGGGGGGGGGGAGATGAAGTGAAGGTGAGAGGGGGAGAGACAGCAAAGAAGAGGAGAGAGATTGTGTGTGCGCGTATCAAATGGAAAGATGAGAGAAACAAAATTTGAGTTGTCTAAAAAAAAATTCTGGGGTTGATAAAGAACCACCCGAACACAGCCATGAGAGAGAGAGAGAGAGGGAGAGAGAGAGAGAGAGAGAGAGAGAGAGAGAGAGAGAGAGAGAGAGAGAGAGAGAGAGAGAGAGAGAGAGAGAGAGAGAGAGAGAGAGAGAGAGAGAGAGAGAGAGAGAGAGAGAGAGAGATATATAGACAGAGAGAGAGAGAGATAGAGAGAGAGAGAGAGAGAGAGACAAAGAGAGAGAGAGAGACAGAGAGAGAGAGAGAGAGAGAGAGAGAGACAGAGAGAGAGAGAGAGAGAGAGAGAGAGAGAGAGAGAGAGAGAGAGAGAGAGAGAGAGAGAGAGAAATAGAGACACAGAGAGAGAGAGAGAGATAGACAGAGAGAGAGAGAGATAGACAGGGAGAGAGAGAGAGAGAGACAGACAGAGAGAGAGAGAGAGAGAGAGAGAGAGAGAGAGAGAGAGATTAGGAGCTTCCCAACACACACACAAACCACACGCACTGCACAAATTCTAAGTAGGAAAAACAAATCCCAAAAAATAATTGACAGAAATCCGGCGTGCCTTCCGCAAGATCGACAGCAATGGGAACGGGCAGATCTCGTGCTCTGAGCTGGCGCGTGCAGCCCGCGTGCTGGGCTATAACCCTACGATGAGGGAGGTGCGAGACATGATAGCCTCCGTGGACCAGGACTGTGAGTATCACATCGTTACTGATCAGATCCGCCTTTGATGTGTCAGACCAATAATTGACATAGGCTAGAACACCAAGGCTACATCAAAATGTTTGTTATGGTTATGCGGGGATTGACAAGCTCCAAGCATAACATCCATCATCAGTCTCCAAAATCCCCCGAATACGAAGTGTGGCTGGGTAATCAAAAACGGTCACGCACGTATCCGTAGCTGATGCACTTGTAGGCTACCATAGTGTTCAAGTGCTTCTGCTATTGGGATTAGAGTACCTTAATTGGGATGATCCCTGGAGTCTTTTAGCCAGGGTATGACAAGAACAACAACAAGTGCAACGCCGAGTGGTAGCAAAGTCCCCTCGCAGCATCGCCGAGCTACTCGGAAATCGGAATGTGTCGGCTGTGCACATATATAAAAACGTATCAAAACAGCACGTAAGTACATAAAAACGCATCAAAACAGCACCTAACTGAATAGTTTTTTTTTTATATATAGCCTTGGTGTTCGGACCCGTGATTTGAGCGCGCGCGATCATGCGCACACGCGCGCACAGAAAAATTCATGACAACTGTGTTATAGACCATTCATCAAGAAATGTTGTGGAAAAAAACTGCATTAAAATACATGCAAAACTTCGCGAGATGATATTAGCGATTATGTGTTTCGGGGTTGGAACCCCGTAACTGGCGCGACCTTGACCTTAATGTAAAACTAAATACATCAGTGGATAGCTTGTATCTTGGCAAACTAGAATACTAAATTTGATGATGATAGACTGAATAGTTTTTGAGAAAAACGGACGAATAGCCAGACGGACGGACGGAGGCACGCCGGACGGACGGACGACCGGACGGACGGACGGACGGACGGACCAGACCAAAAACGATAGTTCCCCGAACCTTCGGCTCGGGGACTAACAACAACAAACAACTGGTCAGATTTTTGGCAATTTTTTAAAAAGCGGTAGTTCTGAACACCGACACGGGTCAAAACGGACTCAAGCTGATATGGCCTTCCTAAGTTAAATCTTAGGATAGCAACCTTTTTATTTCTTTTTTTTAGAAACTTAGGACCCTCAAATTTTGCATGCAGTTAGGTAAATAGGGTATCTGGGCCAGGTGGTTCAAAAATGAAGGTCATTAATTGGACAAGGGACATGGTCACTGGAGCCACAAATGCTGCCGCTCGGCTGGTTGATCTAGCGTTTGCACGCTCTAGTTTTGTTTTTGTTATTTACCTGACTACGCACCCGCACACATGTATACAATTATGCTCTATGTGTCACCCTCATTGTGCCCCCGTCTCTATATGTGTCACCCTCATTGTGTCCCCGTCTCTATGTGTCACCCTCATTGTGTCCCCGTTTCTATGTGTCACCCTCATTGTGCCCCCGTCTCTATGTGTCACCCTCATTGTGCCCCCGTCTCTATGTGTCACCCTCATTGTGCCCCCGTCTATATGTGTCACCCTCATTGTGTCCCCCGTCTCTATGTGTCACCCTCATTGTGTCCCCGTTTCTATGTCACCCTCATTGTGCCCCCGTCTCTATGTGTCACCCTCATTGTGCCCCAGTCTCTCTGTGTCACCCTCATGTACCCTCATTGTGCCCCCGTCTCTATGTGTCACCCTCATTGTGCCCCCGTCTCTATGTGTCACCCTCAGTGTGTACCCCCGTCTCTATGTGTCACCCTCATTGTGCCCCAGTCTCTATGTGTCACCCTCATTGTACCCCGTCTATGTCTATTGTGTCCCCGTCTCTATGTGTCCCCCTCATTGTGTGCCCCAGTCTCTCTGTGTCACCCTCATTGTGCGTACCCCCGTCTCTATGTGTCACCCTCATTGTGCCCCCGTTTCTATGTGTCACCCTCATTGTGCCACCGTCTCTATGTGTCACCCTCATTGTGCCCCCGTCTCTATGTGTCCCCCTCATTGTGACCCCCGTCTCTATGTGTCCCCCTCATTGTGTCTCCGTCTCTATGTGTCACCCTCATTAAGTCCCCTGTCTCTATGTGTCACCCTCATTGTGCCCCCCGTCTCTATGTGTCCCTTCGGATTTGGGTTATATATTTTTAGTGTTTGGGTTAGGCGGGCCAGGATAAACAGAGGCGGAGGGATATGACATACGAGATAAAGACATAATAAAGAGACAGGGGGGCGTGAGATTAAAATTAGGAACATATCGAGACAGGGGCACATTGCTACATATCAGTGTTTGTGTGTGTGCGTGCGCCAAGGCCGGATCTAGGGGGGTTTCCTGATCCCACCCCCTGCCCCAAGCATAAAGGTGAAAAGTCAGAAAATGACTCCATTAACTAAATTGCAAACATTTCCGGGGGCTTTGCCCCCTGGGCCTCCAAAAGGGCACTACCCTTTAATCCAGAACCTATGCAGCTCCCTGACGGACCCCCCACCCCAACCCCCACCCATTACGAATCATTTGGTCCGGCCCTGCGTGTGTGTATTATTATTTACCCCCCCAACCCAACCCACTATGCTTATACATCTTCTTCCCAAGGCAACGGTCAAATCGACTTCCCGGAGTTCGTCCAGCTGATGCGGGATCGTTTCGGGGCTCTGGAGTACCAGGCCCTGCACGTCCAGGAGGCCTTCAGAGCCCTCGACAAGGACGGCAACGGAGTCATCGACGTCCACGAGCTGAGGGGGTTCCTCCAGCACACCGGGGAGGAGCCCCTCACGGACAGGGAGTTCCGGGCCGTCATGGAGGACCTGGATGTCAACAAGGATGGACAGATCGACTACAACGGTGAGATAAGGGAGGGTGTCGTGCACTACATGTTGCAGTTCGCTCAGGAAAGTATCTGCTTATGGAGCCTGCAGAACCGGGCCAAACGATTCTGGAGGAGGAGGAGGGGGGCGGGGGGTTCTGCCATGGAGATCCAGGGTGGTGCATAGATCCAGATATTAAGGGGCATAGTCCTTGTGGAGGTTCAGAGGGGGCCAAGCCACCACAAAATTGTGCTATTTAACGATTTTTAAGGCAAAAATCGAGCCAAATTCTGACATGGTAAATCCACATTTACTTGTATAAGGTAAGTTTACATGCTTGGGGCTGAGGGTGGTATCCGGAAACCCCCCTAGATCCGGCCCTCAGCCTTTCACGGTCAGAGAGTTTGAGAGTGATGTCAGGCAGGCCCCAATGTTAAGGATATAATAATAGTGGAACCTCCATTATAAGACTCCCTCCCACATAAGACCTACTTCTCCGAGACATTGCCTTTCTTTGAAAGTATTAAAATTACCTCCCTTATAAGACCTTCAAAAATCATCCAAAATGAGGTCTCAAGATTGACTACAATGGTGAGATGTACACAATGATGTTCTTTATGTTATGGACTTCTTGTTGGGAAATTCAGAATAAATCTTTAAGAAGCCGGTTACCATAGAGTTCCAGATGATCCTGATATTGATCGACTACACATCGGTGAGATAATAATGGTGTTACTACGGTTGGCATATGCAGTTTTTTTCCCTTTTCGACCAAGAAAATTTAAGTTTTAGCTATGGAACTCCTCACAGAGTTCCAGAATGGTATAGTGGATCTGGATGTTATCAAGGATGGAAAGATATAGCAATGGCTTGGAGTCAAAACGGACTATCTTTAGTCCATTGACATATTATTGGACTTATTACAAAAAAATAATAACTTGTATCAAACAATGACTGCAGAAATATAAAAAAAGGGGTATGCTTTTTATATTTATGTAGTCTTTTTTTTTATACAAGTTATTAGTTTTCGTAATAATTAGTTCAATAATATGTCAATGGACTATCTAAAGATAGTCCGTTTTGACTCCAAGCCATCGACATTAGACTGTAACGGTGAGATGAGGGTGTTTATATGTGGCATTTTGTACAGAACATTTAAATTTCATGTGAATCCCTACCCATCACATAGAGCGAGCATTGCTGCATTATTATGGAAGATCTGGATGTTCACAAAGATGGAAAAGGTCGACTTCGAACGATGGCAAGATTTGTCGTCACGTGTTCTTCTTCTTTCTGGTGACAACCATCCTGTTTGAGAGAAAGAGAATCTGAGGGAGAGACTGATACATGATTATGTAATTTGTCCATTCGACGTGCATGCTTTCGTTGTTGTTGGATTGTGTCTTGTGCAAAACCAAAACGATTTCCTTTGTATTACGGTGCATTGGCTGATTAAAGAATCTTGATCTCTTTTTGATGGTTATGGTTGTTGAAAACAGGAGGGATCCAACCTGGCAACAGATAATGTAATTAATTTTCTTGGCCGTCCGGATGACTGCTGCTGGTATGATAGGGAAAGAATGGGAATTGGAGAGGGGGGCCTACAGGGAGGGGGTGGGTGGGTGGAAGAGTATGGGGCAAGTGTAGGCTTGGAAGTTGAAAATGGTGACTGCCAGGTCTAGTCGCAAGAATGATGAAAAACAAGGTGAAAAAGAAGTTTTGACCTGTTGTAGAGGATCATTGAAGTATAAGGCGCAGGGCTGTATATATAGTCCGTAAAATACAGTAAATTGTTTGTTTCTTATGTGGACAGAAACTTGTGATTTGCATAAAACAATGCCTTTTGTTTCTTATCCATAATTTTGATGGCTGCATTGTTGAATGTTGTGCGCACCATATATCAACAACCAAATAACAGTTATCCCGTTCTGTCTGTGTTCACTCTTGTGTCAAATACACTATCTCCTGTTTGTGATCATTTCGTTTCAGAATTGGCCAAGAAAATGTGCAGCCTGGATGGCACAGGATGAACACCTGCAACTCAAGACTTCTGACTTGACCCCCTCCCCCCCCCCCCCCCCCCCCCCCCCCATGGGGAGCCCTTTGCACCCGCAGTCCCAAACTAACCACCTCCCCATGGGGGCCCTTTGTATAAATAGTTCCCCCACCTTCTGTGCTTGTAACTTCCTCTAGTCTGTCACTCTCTTTGACTCTGCCTTTTCCCCTTTGCTTACTGTCATCTACTATCTTTCTGCCTTACCGGTCCATCCCCCTGCCACCTTTTTCACAAAACATTTCCTCCAGCCGAAGTCAGAATTGCTGGGCCTAACTATTTCTTAGTTAGGCGCATAACGGCAGCATGATGCATCTGCGCTCAAAATTGACAGGAAACTGTGAGCGATTGAGGAAGAAGAAGAGACTTGACCAAATCCAAGACCTGTGTGTTTAAATTCACATCTAATAAATATATTATGATGGTGCACGATAAAACCATCAGTAGAGCATACTTTTTATTAGCAAAACGTAGTCAACTACCCTAAAACAGACCCGTTTACCCCCTACACAAGTCTTGAGTCTGGATAGCTGAAATGAGTAGTTTTGGTGCAAAATGTGTAGTTTTATTCACTAAGCCATCAAACAATGTTCACTGAAAATGAGTAGTAAAGAGCATTATTTTCAATTTTGAATAGTAGAAGTCCAAAATGAGAAGAATGCTACGTGAAAAGAGTAGAGTAAACAGGTCTGCTAAAATATCACATTTGTGTTGACTTACGGGCAAATTAATTACCCTAAAATATCACATTTGTGTTGACTTACGGGCAAATTTATTATTACCAATATACAAAATGTGAGGTCAAAAATGTGACGATTTATTTGTTTAATCACTTTTTTTTCAATCACAACGTTCATCAACAAAGAGCTAAATTTTGCAAATGAAGTATCTTCGATGTCACATGTCATTTCAAGTGAGAGTAAAACCAAAATCAGCAAAGATATTTACACTTAATTTTCTGTGTACATCTATTAGGAATGGTAAATATATCATGTGAATTAAAATGTAAATTTATACAAAAAGTTCCTCTAGGATTGTTCCTGTATATCTATTAGGAATGTTAAATCTATCATGTGGAATAACAGGCATGGTAGTGGGGGCAAAGTGGTTTTCAAGGAAAATGTCTGGGGGTCCAGGGGGCCGAAGAAAAATCAATAAATGAGAGTGAAATGTTGACTTTTTCATGCCATTTCAATGCATTAAAAAAAATGTTTGTTTCAAACTTTCGCGGATTTTCTGCGATTCGCGGAGGTCTACCATGCCTGAATAAAATGTCAATTTATACAAAAAGTTCCTTTAGGATTGTTGCTGTGCATCTATTAGGAATGTTAAATCTATCATGTGAAATAAAATGTCAATTTATACAAAAAGTTCCTTTAGGATTGTTGCTGTATATCTTATCTATTAGGAATGTTAAATCTATCAACTGAAATAAAATGTCAATTTATACAAACAGTTCCTTTAGGATTGTTGCTGTATATCTTATCTATTAGGAATGTTAAATCTATCAACTGAAATAAAATGTCAATTTATACAAAAAGTTCCTTTAGGATTGTTGCTGTGCATCTATTAGGAATGTTAAATCTATCATGTGAAATAAAATGTCAATTTATACAAAAAGTTCCTTTAGGATTGTTGCTGTATATCTTATCTATTAGGAATGTTAAATCTATCATGTGAAATAAAATGTCAATTTATACAAAAAGTTCCTTTAGGATTGTTGCTGTATATCTTATCTATTAGGAATGTTAAATCTATCAACTGAAATAAAATGTCAATTTATACAAACAGTTCCTTTAGGATTGTTGCTGTATATCTTATCTATTAGGAATGTTAAATCTATCAACTGAAATAAAATGTCAATTTATACAAAAAGTTCCTTTAGGATTCTTCCTGTGCATCTATTAGGAATGTTAAATCTATCAAGTGAAATAAAATGTCAATTTATACCAAACATTCCTTTAGGATTCTTCCTGTGCATCTATTAGGAATGTTAAATCTATCAAGTGAAATAAAATGTCAATTTATACAAACATTCCTTTAGGATCGTGTCTGGTCTTCTCATGCCCAATCTAAATACAATATGCTGTTGATATACCATATTCTACGGATTATTACCAGATTACAAGGCGCACCCCAAATTGAACACAAAATTCAGATTTTGTTACTCAATTTTCTTACTATATGTGTTTTGTGCGCGCACTATTGCCGTTCCAGTCTTTGTATTCTTATTACATTATGATTGTAAGCGCTTAGGGTCTTTTTTAAGATTAAACACCATAGATATTCATTATATGGCGCAGGGATATCAAAAATAATCGTCGCTGTCCGACGCTAACCGTGTATCTACAAAATTTGACAAAAATACATTTTTTACTGAAACTCCTTCCAGTGACCTCACGCAGGTCTTCTATAAATATCTTGTCTGCGACCAATGAAAATGCTCAAATTTGTCACATGATACCACAGAAATAATCAGTGTATGTGGCGGGTTGTTGCTGGTTTTGACGCGATAAGCGTGTAACTGGTCACGCTAATCGTGTAACTGCCGGCAGCTGTCGTATCTCCCATTGTGAGAACAATGCACTAACTTTGTGACTAACCGTGTAACTGAATTATCACGAAAATGTTGGGTGTTAATGCAACTTTTATTGTGTCACATGTTTACTCATCGGTAAAGAAGAAGGGTCAAGCGTATATCAAATGGGGATTGACTTTGTAGCAAGCGACAATGTTTTTTGATGCCCCTGTAAAATCACCGACTGTGTAAATACACGGTTAGCGTCGGACAGCGACGTAATATAATATCTTACATGAACTTATAATCCGTAAAATATGGTAGGTCTTTTCTGTATCCTTTTGAAGAAATTTGAGACCTAATGTGAATGGCTGACTACAATCATTCAATTTGTTTTCCGATGGCAATAAACTGTGTGGAATATTTTTTCTCCAAAAGACAATAGCTTTCGTCTCGAGAGTACGAGTAAGCTGCCTCACACTAGTAGTATGCAGCCATCAGAATTGTCCTCTGAAAACCACAGAAAAAGGCCCACCAAGGCCCTACATAGCAGAGGGCCAACTCTAAAACCAGTTCCAACTCCAAGCATGGGTGCAACTACACAAAATGAAACAAGCGCGAAATCGCAATAGTTTGTGGCACGCGGTCTATTTTTACCACTCCAATCATGAGTTACCTCCCCTGGCTTTTCAATAATTTTAATCTGTAAACCAGGGACGGTATTCATGTCGAGATAGCATGAGACTTAGCATGATGCTAACTTAGAAGCTCTTCCAAAAGTCCTATTAAATCCTATAGGACATTGGAAGAGCTTCTAAGTTAGCATCATGCTAAGTCTCATGCTATCTCAACGTGAATACCGCCCCAGAATGTTATCCCTGCACCATTTCGTAACTGTTTATATCTTTTGGAAAACATTTAAAACTATGTATCCTACTTATTCTCATCAAAAGAAGCACCGCATACTCGTCGTGTCTGTTGTAGTGTCTGTATTACGTATGTTTATTATTTTGTACGCTTTTAAAATACATCATTTTAACGTATGTTTATTATTTTGTACGCTTTTAAAATACATCATTTTAAAGTGCGGCCTCAATTTGAAGTGTAGCCTCGATTTGAAGTGCGACAATTTTGGACCGACCGACCGACCGACAAAGTGAGTTATAGGTTTGTGGCTTGAGCCACAAACAAAAACCCTGAAAGGCCGGGGTCCAGGGGTAATGTCCCCTCTGCAGCTGAAGCAAAAAATGATTTATGAAGTTATTTTAGTTCGTTTTTTTCCACAATTTATACAAATGCTTACCTTAAAGTGTTTGAAAAATACAGTAGACACAAAGATCTTGTTTGACAAATTCAAAAAAAAAGGAACTTCCTATTCTGGGAAAATTCAAAAACAGGAAATCCTTGCATACCAGGAAAAGTTGCACCCATGAGTGGCACAGAGGTATCACGTTTGCCTCGTGTCAAGTAAACCTGAGGTCGAACCTGGGTACAGGGGATATTTCTTCTCAATTTGCACTAGGCCTTACAGTCTGAACGTGGAGTCTTTCGGATAACTGAGACGATAAACTGAGGTCCCGTGTGCCCATGCACTTAGCACACATTAAACCATGTGGCAATGAAAAAGTTGTAATTGGTCAAAATGTAAACCCCCCCCCCCCCAGTCACACAAAGATCGCATGAAAAACAATATTGGGTGGCACACCTCTGGCTGCGACACCCTCTCCAGCAGGTGGGAGCAACCCGAATTTCAGACGCCTCTGTGACTATAAAGTACCCAATGACCAAAAGGGCTTATATTCATGAAGAAATTACTTTTAAATGTTATCTCCGACAGTCCTCAGAAACAAAGGCAAAACGTCTGCCATTATCATTATAGATCAATCCTATGCCAGAAATTCTCAGCCCTCTGACCATTATGATGCCTGCAACTGTGAAACACAGGCATTAAAAGTTTAGATTTTGTTTCCATTAGTGTTCTAGTTAGCCCTGTTGCTTTTCGATAAGACTTTAAAGGAAGAAGCGTCAGGCATTAAGCTTCCATTTTAGACACAGAACGACAACACATTTCTAGCCGCAGCCGACAGTTTGTCGGCTTGACCTAGTTACAGCTGTGGCCTGTACACCCACTTTCGCTTTTGGTTGTTGCCATGGTCAATAGAAGTAGAGAGATCTTTATCAAGTTGAGTTTCAAAGGGAAACTACTCTCCTAACTTCCTTCTAACTACCATGTGCCGTGAATCACCGCATTTTCTTCAAAATTATGGCAAAAAGAACATTTTTCACGACGGAAGAAGTCATCCATGAAATCTTCATGTATGAACTAAGCGAGGCAGACGATGATTCAAGTGACGATTCCACTCCAGCATCGATTTTGGCGACGATTAAGATGCAAATGTTGCCGAAAGTGATGCAAGGAATGCCATAGCAGACTGTCGAAAACGATGAAAATGCCCATTCTTTGTTCGTCAATGCAACAAGAAATGGTAATCAAAACGCTCGTGGTCGAAGCACACGAGGGCGTGGAAGAGGTCGAGTTACCAGTCACTCAGTGAGTGTGTGTGTGTGCGTGCGTGTGTGTGGGGAGGTGAGAGCCATTCAGTGACCGAGTGTGAGTGTGTGCCGCACAGCAAGTGTGTGTATGTACGAGTGTGTGTGTGTGCATGTGTGTGAATCACTCAGTGTGTGCACGTGCGTGCGCCGGTACATGTATTTTGCAAAGTGTCAATCACATCCATTCAGAAATAAGCATGAGAGAGCACTTTCCGTGACATACCCGGACTTTTCCTGCACATGCCTAAAATTACTTGGTCCAAGGGGAGGCAATCCGCCCACATTACTAAGTCAGAAGTGTTAAAATAGAAAGATGAAAAAGTGACAGTGACCGAGACAAAAAAATATTTCAGAGACTTAGTGCGATTTTTCTCACGCCAGTGGGCATGACGCTCGTGTGGGGCTAATCCTCTCTATATTATTAGTTGGGGATAAAGAAAGAGAGAGAGACAGTAAGTGGTCCTACCATCACTCTCTCTCTCACTACGCCCAAGTAAGAAAATCACGTAATAAGCCCCTAGTGCATTGACTGCCCTCTGGCGTGAAAAATATCGCCATAGGTTGACCACTGAGAGAGGTACGAAAGAGACAGTGAGCGAGACAAAGATGAATTCTGATTGAACGACAGAGGAAAAACAAAACAGAGGTGGGAAAGAGACTTGTTTGACAATCGAGCCAGACAAAGAGAAATCAGAAATTGAACAGAGTGTAGCTGAAAGACAGATAAGGAACCCATGTAGCAAAGAAATTACAAACACACATAAATCTATTTCATTAATCATACAAAACAGAAACAACCGAATGTATTAAAACTTGCACTTTATTTCTCAAAGCTAAGAAATCTGGTCGAACGATTTTTCGTGGCTTGGCTGGCTCTTAGTCGAACAGACCTGCACACAGAAAGAAAAATAATGTTAATGAACAGTGTGCCGAATTTACCCCATCAGCAACCTTTTTTTCCCCGTCTTCCAATTGGGGATGTTTATCCTGCCCCGTGGTCACCAGTCTTCATTCAGACCATTATTAGCGCACAGGATGTGTGCTATGTGAATTCATCCCACCCCACCGGCACACACGGCCTACTCGTACCGAATATTGGGAAGGGCTTCACAGCTGTTCCGTCGCACACAAAGTCAAGCTATTCAGTTAAAAGACTGAATCTAAAAATCTTAGATAAGAAAATGCACCAAGCAGATCTATATAAAATATTTTGACTGCAAGTTCTACATCGTATTTTAAACAACATATTTCTTCCATCAGATTAATTGTAAAAACTTTCTTTGTTGAGCAGCATCATGAAACATGTTTGGCAAAAAATGTTCTTAAATAATCCACTTAGTATCGCAAACATAAATAAAATTGCCCAGAGCGAAACTTAGCAATTTCCACTGGATACAACTAATGGAGTCATATACTGTACTACAACATATTCTTGACTGTTTATGGAAAGCTACTTATGGTAAACTTGCCCAGAGCGAAACTTAGCAATTTCCACTGGATACAACTAATGGAGTCATATACTGTACTACAACATATTCTTGACTGTTTATGGAAAGCTACTTATGGTAAACTAAAGTTGGCTTAAAAAAACTGAAAATATAGATGAACTAAATGTTCCCCCCGAAACAGCTGTGACTTTAGCGTGTGCCAGATTTTGTGCATGCGTTCACACTCGGGACCTGTTTTTGAAAAGTCTCCCCCCCCCCCCCCTCCAACTGATGTCAGGTACCCATTTAAACCTGGATGGAGTGAGGAAAATAGGAGTAAAGTGCCATTCCCAAGGACACACCACTGCTATCGGAGCTGGGTTCGAACCTGCATACTCGCAAACCTGACGGATTACGAGCTAACGACTCTGAGCCACAGTGGCTCCTTAATAGGCTGTATTCTCACAACTGCTTAAAGGCATAACAACCGATCCCAGGGATCGGGTCTAGACTGCTAGGCTAGTCGCTGCAAAATTCTGCCTAGCAGTGGCTCGGGCAGCAGGGAAACAAGAACAGTTGAACCATCTCTGTCGCGAGCAATTAAAAATGATGGCGCGCGCCTCGCGTGAAAGCTTTATACATGCCGGCTGTGCGTTTAAAGGCCTATCAACCGATCCCAAGAAATGGGTCATGCCAGTCCAACACATCTGACGCGGCGTGTGAAGCCTGCTGTCTCGCACAATAGTGGAAAAAGAAGAGAAAACCTGCTTCTGTGGCCTGCAGCGATTCAAATGTGAACGCGCCTACCCTCCTTTTATACTCCTGTTGTGGCTCTGTGATTTCTACTCTCTATCAAATGAAAAGAAAACCAAATTTTCTTCCAACTAAAAAGTTGGATAGTGTGAGGTGGCTTTTGCATAAATTTAGTCTCGCAAATGTTCACATATGCAAAAACAAACCCATGAAAACGAGTGAAACGAAGGATAAGTTGATAGTACTATTTCTTACCGAAGCCCATGTCGTCATCAGATTCCTCCGACTCCTCTTTCTTCTCCTCTTTCTTGGCCTCAGCTGCTAACACACACAGAGAATAAAACAACAATCAACACATTGACCTTAAAAAACAACAATAATATCAGAAAGTACAATTTCACATCAATCAGAATGATTTTTTTTCTTCGTTGTCTTCCTGACCTCAGCTGCAATCACACACACAGTAAAACAATCATCAACATATTGATCATACAATGTCAACAGAACCAGCCGCTGTGGCACAGTAGTAACGTCGCAGACTAGTGGCTGGGAGGTCTCGGGTTCGAATCCCATCAGAGGCCAGGTTTTTTTCCGGTCCAGGACTGACTTACCTAGAGTGTGTTCAATGGTAAGACTGAAACCATGCAGTTGAGCTTCCAACGGATGCGATTCTGAGAGTGCTGCACTAATTTCATGACCAACACTGCAGGTGTCAGTTCACGGACCTGGTTAACGCTGGGATATCGTTATGAAATGAAGCATAGAGTACAGCCCTGTGAATTCCAAGAACAAATGTGATTGGCGCATCGAGACCACGTGATTGAATCGCATAGTTGTGCGATTTTAGTGGACGTGTGCTGGCCCTTAACTCATTCAACACTGGCCGATTGCTTCCCTTTACAACCGTTCAACACGAATGTGCTTAACCATTCACAATTCCGGTGAAGCCATGCAACCCAAACCGGTATAGAAACGTTCCTCTATGGTCCCTTAACTCTCTTGTGCGGTGAACGGTCGTGAACGTTCAAAAAAAAATCGGATCGGAAACGTCTAGAACGTTCGGGAACGTACGGATTCCACGTGGCCGGTTTGGGCGCTTCCATTTTGTTTCTATCACATGGCAGTCACGTGAGCGCTTCAGCCTCGCTTTCGCTACAGATTACACTTCCGTCCTGTTGCTTGCAATGGCTTCTAGGCCGATTGGTTTGAAAGATATGAATTTTTGAAAATTAGTGACCGACTTCGGCATTTTCGCGATTTTTCCAATATGGATGACGAGCAGTTATGGCGTCCATTGACTGAGGAAAGCAATGAATAGTCCTATTTTTGTGAAAGATGGGACTTATGAGATCGCGAAGTGATGAGTAAGGAGTGTATTCTGACCTATTTCGGCAGCGAGCTTGTGTTTGTTCGATCGATGCGAATTTTTGAAGTCGTGCTACTGACATCGGCATTTTCCCGACTTTTACATCATGGATGATGAGTCGTTATTGCATCCACTGAGTGATGACAGCGATGAAAATTCCCTTTTTTGTGAAAGATAGGAATTATAAGATCGTGAAGTGAAACTTACTGAAAGGGTAAGTGAATGGTTTTGATCTACATTTCCATTTCAGTCGTCTTAGGCTTCAACAGTCTGCAAAAGTAGGCAGTGAATGACTAGTGAATGCAGTTTGCGAATACACTTTGGCATTTTGATTTTTTTTGTGGAGCCATGCATCCCCATAACATCTTGGAATTCCTTTTGTAACTCAGACAGACATCTCGGCAACACATTCAAAACAAAAAAACACACAAAATCTGGTAGGGTATATTTTATTTTATTATTTTTCCGACGCTACCCCCCGCCTTTTGTACGGAGTGACGTCCCTTGGGTTAGGATTTCAGAGGTGATTGAGAGCACAGAGCGTCAGGCACAAGAGGGTTAATAGTTTTCACCCAATGAAATCACTTCTAGTCTATTTTTAGTACCGCCATGAATGCAAATGAGACACTACCCCTCTCTTCGTTTTCTTTGTCATGCTTTTTTCAAAATCTGCTAATAATTTTTTTAAAATGGAATTATAACATATGCTAGCTTTTATTATTATAAACAATACCGCAAATTTTCAAAACTGTGGTTAAGCATTATTTTTAAAATATTTTTTATGTAATGATGCAAACCTGCCTAGTGTGGAACGTTTGTGCGAAGTATGTACGCTATAGCGTACATTAGTGTTGAGAGAGTTAACAAGGGAGCATTTGCACTGGCTCTGGTGCTGCAGCCAAAGGGATCTGTTGGCCTTTTGGAGACCATCAACGCCAGCAGTCCTCAAATCCTTTGGCCACGAGTGGGAATGTACCCTGAGCAAGGCTTCTCCACACTTTCAAACTTTAGCTGCCTGAGCGCACTGGAGTAGCAGCTGTTATCTGGCAGTCATTGTCGGAAACGATACAGAGGCATACAGATGTTTTCAGTGTTTCAATTGTTCAGCACAGATGAAGGGTTCAGACAGATTTTTCACATCAAAATTCACAAACTTTCAAATACCCTTTATCCTATTTCTTAAAGACCTCTCACGACATGCAATGATGACAATTGCTTCGATCATGATCATTCAAGTTGCACTGGTATAGACAAAAGACCTGAATATAGTGAAGGGAAGTAACTCGACAAATCGAAGATGTCTGCTATATGGGAAATTAGTGAAATTAAATTGCTTCTTAAGCGAACAAGACCATTTTTTTTTTATGGCATCAATGACTTTTTCCCAAACCATTTCACGATTTTCATAGACCAAAGCCAATTTTCAAAGACTTGAAAATAGCACTCCATTTCTCAAAGATCTTCAAAGACTGCGAACCCTGCAGATGTGAGTCTACGACACTCAAATCTCCCATCTGACGCGAGTCTACGACACTCAAATCTCCCATCTGACGCAACGGATTTCAGGCCAGTGCATCACAAAACGCAACAAATTTCACCTGACAAAGGTGGGTTTTTTTTAACCCTTTCGCCGCCAATGTCGCATTTATGCACAATGGTTTTAACACCCATGTCGCTAAAAGGCATTAAATCCAATTAATTTAATGGAATGGAATTATTTGGCAGAAAAATGGCTGGCAGTGAAAGGGTTAAAGTTAAAAACTTTGAGAGCCACCCCCTCCCCAAATATCTAGGTGACCTAAAATTCTAGAGGCATAATTTGTGCGCTTACCATACTTTTCGGAATATAAGACGCAACTTATTAAAAGGCGCACCCCCCAAATTTGACAAGTCAGTCAGATTTTGTTATTGTATTTTCTTATTATATTATTAGTCAAATTCTTGAATAGGTCGCAGGTGTCTCTGTCTGGGGAAAAAGTATCGCCGTAAGGGCCAGCCACATGTGCACTAAAATCGTATGACTGTACGTTACGATTCGATCACGTGGTCTTGATGCACCCATCACATTTGTTCTTAGAGACCACGTGATCTAATCGCACAGTCGTGCAATTTTAGTGGACGTGCAATTTTAGAGTCCGAAAAATACATTATTTTTATCCCTTCATTTTGAAGATAGAGGCGCATAACGCATCTGCGCTCATAATTGACAGGAAACTGAGCGATCGAATAATAATTAACACTGGTCATACTCATACAAACATGGGTGCAACTACACAAAATGAAAAAACCCTGAAAGGTCGGGGTCTAGGGGTAATGTCCCCCTGCAGCGGAAGACAAAATTGATTTATGAAGGTATTTTAGTTTGCTTTTTCCACAATTTATGCTTATTTTAAAGTATTTGAAAAATACAGTAGACACACAAAGATCTTGCTTGACAAATTTAAAAAAAGGAACTTCCTTTCCTGGTAAAATTCAAACAGGAAATCCTTGTATACCAGGAAAAGTTGCACCCCAGGGCAACACTGACATTCTAAAGGACCCTCTAAACGAATGTGCAGGGGGTCCCAGGGATGCACTACAAAAAATTCTTTTTAGCATTTACTATGCCACTGGGACCCTCTATCCCGCCTCTAGGACCCTCTATACTGTTAGTGAAGGAGTCCCTGGGACCCCTTGTTTTGTGGGTCGATTGGGAGCCCTGCACCCATGTACAAATCGCTCTCCCCCCCACGACTCACCAGGTGCGGCGGCAGCAGTATCCACACCAGCGGCAGGAGCCCCAGCGGCCGGTGCAGCGCCAGCCGAGCTGCCCACGTTGCTCACCAGCTCCTTGATGGAGATGCCCTCCAGAGCCTTGGAGAACAGGCCTGAACACACAAGAGATCCAGGTATAAATCACTTTTGACACTGGTTGGTTTAACGTTTAATTAGGCATAGCCTCTTATAGACTAACACACAGAGCTGGTCATATATAGCACCTGGATAGAGATGGGCCCTCCAGAGCCGGCCTGAAACGCACAGAAAACCACACTTTTGACACACAGAGCTAGTCATACAACTCCTTGATAGAGATGCCTTCCAGGGCCTTGGAGAACAGGCCTGAACACAAAGAGAGATCCAGGCATAAATCACTTCTGACACACAGAGCTAGTCATACAGCTCCTTGATAGAGATGCCCTCTAGGGCCTTGGAGAACAGGCCTGAACACACAGAGATCCAGGCATAAATCACCTGACACACAGAGCTAGTCATACAGCTCCTTGATAGAGATGCCCTCTAGGGCCTTGGAGAACAGGCCTGAACACACAGAGATCCAGGCATAAATCACTTCTGACACACAGAGCTAGTCATACAGCTCCTTGATAGAGATGCCCTCTAGGGCCTTGGAGAACAGGCCTGAACACACAGAGATCCAGGCATAAATCACTTCTGACACACAGAGCTAGTCATACAGCTCCTTGATAGAGATGCCCTCTAGGGCCTTGGAGAACAGGCCTGAATACACAGACCCAGGCATAAATCACCTGACACACAGAGCTAGTCATACAGCTCCTTGATAGAGATGCCCTCTAGGGCCTTCGAGAACAGGCCTGAACACACAGAGATCCAGGCATAAATCACCTGACACACAGAGCTAGTCATACAGCTCCTTGATAGAGATGCCCTCTAGGGCCTTCGAGAACAGGCCTGAACACACAGATCCAGGCATAAATCACCTGACACACAGAGCTAGTCATACAGCTCCTTGATAGAGATGCCCTCTAGGGCCTTCGAGAACAGGCCTGAACACACAGAGATCCAGGCATAAATCACTTTTGACACACAGAGCTAGTCATACAGCTCCTTGATAGAGATGCCCTCTAGGGCCTTCGAGAACAGGCCTGAACACACAGATCCAGGCATAAATCACCTGACACACAGAGCTAGTCATACAGCTCCTTGATAGAGATGCCCTCTAGGGCCTTCGAGAACAGGCCTGAACACACAGAGATCCAGGCATAAATCACTTTTGACACACAGAGCTAGTCATACAGCTCCTTGATAGAGATGCCCTCTAGGGCCTTCGAGAACAGGCCTGAACACACAGAGATCCAGGCATAAATCACTTTTGACACACAGAGCTAGTCATACAGCTCCTTGATAGAGATGCCCTCTAGGGCCTTCGAGAACAGGCCTGAACACACAGAGATCCAGGCATAAATCACTTTTGACACACAGAGCTAGTCATACAACTCCTTGATAGAGTTGCACTCCATGGCCTTGGAGAACAGGCCTGAACACACAGAGATCCAGGCATAAATCACTTTTGACACACAGAGCTAGTCATACAACTCCTTGATAGAGTTGCACTCCATGGCCTTGGAGAACAGGCCTGAACACACAGAGATCCAGGCATAAATCACTTGACACACAGAGCTAGTCATACATAGCTCCTTGATAAAGATGGGCCCTACAGAGTCGGCCTGAAACGCACAGAAAACCACTCTTTTGACACACAAAGCTAGCCATACAGCTCAAACAGCTGCAAAAAGGAAGTCACTGGAATCTTTTCATTTTTAAAGAAAATTTATTAGAAATGGCCAAAATCGGCTGTCGTGAGGGAATTTTCATGCGTTCATGCATTGTGCTGACGGCACACGCCGCAGCGAGAGGGGTTGTGCTGAAAGTGTAATACCTGTGCGACTGAAGGGACAATACAGTGGAACCTCCCTTATAAGACTCCCTCCCACATAAGACCTACTTCTCTAGACATTGCCATTCTTTGAAAGTATTAAAATTACCTCCCTTATAAGACCCCATCCCCTTATAAGTAGGTATTCCAAAGCCCTGCCTTGCAGCTGTGACAAACTGCCCAGAATGCCGATTTTTGCTTGTTTTCAACTTTCTTTTTTTCCTTCCTGAATGAAAATTATGAATAAAAACTCATACCAAATTGTACTTCTGTCTTTTGTGGTTCTATTGGTGTGCTTTTTATTCTTGTGTATGATGTGTTATTATTTTAAAACATTTGTTGAAAATACCAACCGTATTGGAGTTTTTGGCCGCCGACAAGCCTTCTGACTAAGGCCGTCGGCACCCCCCGGCACTTCATGGCTTTGGATGAGCCTGCCCATTTACTCAATATTAACTAAAGTGGTTCTATCTAAAAGGAAATTGAATGCTCTTTAAAACCATGCACTTTTTGAAAGGGTGGGGTCATGTTAAGCTGGTTAAAATTTAGTTCAAACTTTTCAAAGTAAAATTTCTGATCGAAAATGACAACATTTTTGCGTGAAAGTTACACCGATCGAAAGCTTGAGGTTTTCTCTTCCCGTGACGACATGTTCTATTTGTATCCGACCAATGGGCACGCTCAACCACGAGCCCAAACTCCGCGAAGCGCGTGACCTCATTCAGCCATTTACAACTGGCCGACAAAAATGGCGCACGCACGACAACGCTAACAGAGGTTCAGTTTCATCGCGAAAATATTGCCCATCTTGAAATTATCTACGATATTGATTCCATGCTAGGTGAGTATTGCTGTTTAAGATTATATTCGTGCATTTTTTATGCATATATGATGTTGTAAAGTTTTGTATTTCCGTAAAACATGACATCGTTCTTGAGCTAGAAATCAAATCTTTGACACGGCGAGCAGTCGAGTACTATCGAAGCCGAGCTAATTTTTTCTCATCATGTAAACCGATCATAACCATTATAGATGTTTTGGAAAAAGCCTATTATTAACGCTTAAAGATGTAATTAGGAATAAAATTGAAAGATTTTAAAGAAATTGATCAAAATGTGAGATCACGTGATGTTGAAAAAATGGTCTGTCTGACTAGTTAGACTGAGTGACTTCCCTTGGCAATATTCGATTCTGTTTTTCGATCGGCCTAGGCCTAGGATCAGAATTATATTTCCTCGTTTTTTGCCCAATACTTATTCAAATCAGTAATTGTTTTGGTTAAAATTATTGCGCTTCTAGACTTCTGCATGTATTTTGCAAAAGATTCAACTGTTTGTTTCTGAATTGAAAACCTTTAGTCAGTAAAGTGAAGCATCTTCAACTTCAAGTTCAACCCAGATTCTGAGATACGAGAGGAATATCATGCTAGGCCTAAGTAAACGTTGTCTTGGCCTAGACCTACGGCTACCAACAAAATCGAAACTAGTTAATGCTAAGCAAAACTACAAAAAACAGTCAATTGTTCTCAATATTGTGTTTCATTAACAATGAACAGATACTGGAGAATGCACACACACTAACAAAGTAACAGTAACAATACATTGAATGATTGATAAAGGTCTGCTGTTTCTCATTCACAAACATGAGATTTTGATTTCTGCACGCTTTATTTTACACACACACACACAAGGAACTTAACTCAAGCACCTAGCAACCCAATAATAAACATACAATTAAAGACCCAACTGGGTTATATGCACACACACAACACACAGTGCATGTGGATGTACCTGAATTAAGACAATTTGATGCAGTTTCAAGTTTCAGGCAACTGACTTCCTAAAACTCTCTCTCTCTCTCTCTGGGAATTGTTCGCAATTTTTTTTTTTTAAGGCAAACTTTAAGTTACTAAATACTTCAATTTTTATATATTATATTTTAATGCTGTAAAAATGGGGGGGGGGGGGCTTTTCAGATTTTTGTGTCTCTAACAATTCCCATGCCCGCTCTCTCTCTCTCGCGCGCGCACACACACTAAGGGGAGAGAGAGACTAAATTTTATATATGCGCTTAAAATTTTAAAAACGAAGTTCAACAAAGACATAATATAATTATAATAATTTTATTAATAGCTCACACACATGCAAATATGCATGCACATACGCACATAACCTTTCTCTCTCGTTCTGTGTGTGCGACTAAATTAATACAATGTTCTATTGCATTGCCTGACCTAGGGCCCAACATCCGTGGTCGTCAACGACTGACAGGAGGTCAACTACCACCTGATGTGATTCATAATCACCATACTGGGAGTGGGCCAATTAGGAGTTTTCAAATAAATTTTGGAGATTCGTTTCAGATTATTTAAATATTAGCTTCATTTTACTTTGTCTTTGAAAAAAAAGATGGGAAAATTATATTTCAGGTGGGGGAAAAAATTGGACTGTGGATTGAAGTTGGTTTTTTCCCTCAAGTTTAAATTCATGTAAGGACTTCACAACAGAATCTTAACGCAAAGCACTTGTGGTGTCTTGCTTAGTTGCTAAAAATGAAAATATATGGAAGTATTCATTTCGGAAAATAAAAGTTAAATCAAAGAACTGACGCATATATTCTGTTTTATTATGTTGCAGGTGGCGAAATGGTTCCAAGATCTGATTCCTGGTTCCGGGTTTCCACCTGAACGTGCCAGGAACCTCTCAGGACTGAGGGAAACTCACCTGTCAAAGCATTGCTTGCCAAAGAATTTGACGTTGTCACTTTGAATAATGCATTACGGCATAACTCAATCAAGTCTATGTGCATCATGCAAAAATATTTGTTTTTTGTTCCTTGTTGTATTGTTGTCCGCTACTTGACGTCACGCGCTGCACGCCTTTTTGGCAATTGTTTGAGCATGCCCATTGGTCGGATAAAAATAGAACATGTTGTCACGGGAAGAGGAAACCCCAAGCTTTCGATCGGTGTAACTTTTATGCAAAAATGTTATTTTCGATATTTTGAACAGTTTGAACTAAATTTTAACCAGCTTAACATTGCCCCACCCTTTCAAAAAGTACATGGTTTTAAAGAGCATTCAATTTTCTTTTAGATAGAACCATTTTAGTTAATATTGAGTAAAGGGGCACGCTCATCCAAAGCCATGAAGTGCCGGGGGGTGCCGACGGCCTTAGTCTGAAGGCTCTGGCGGCGGCCAAAATCTCCAATACGGTTGGTATTTTCAACAAATATTTTAAAATAATAACACATCATACACAAGAATAAAAAGCACACCAATAGAACCACAAAAGACAGAAGTACAATTTGGTATGAGTTTTTATTCATAATTTTCATTCAGGAAGAAAAAAAAAGAAAGTTGAAAATGTGAACAAATTAAAATTTTTAATATTTTTGTTAAAAAAAGCATTAAAATTTTAAATGTTTTGTAAATTTAGCACTTTTACTTGTTTTCAGAGTAGAGGACATTAAAAACTTGACAATTTGGTATAAAGTGCAACTCAGTAGCATTAAAAATGACAAAGTTATAGCAATTTGAAAAACCTTCAAAATTGATCCTTTTTGGCCAGGCGCTCAAATTCGATGATGTACCATTTTCATTGGACCAGTATGATGTAACTATCACAAACAGAGTTCTGAAAAAAATTGAGCATAATCTCTTTATCACTATAAAGTTGTAATCAAGATTTTGTAGTTATGGTACTGAAAACAACTGTGTACCAGACCTTTGAAATACCCCCATTGTGCGATTTTGTTCCAAGAATCTGTGGAAATAACTTAATTTTTGACCGAGTTTGGAGATTTACAACTTTTTTTGTAAAGCATTTGATGTCAACAAATTTTGTGTGTTTGATTATCAGTATATAAAGATTAAAAACCAGAACTTTGAGATCTCTGTGACTTTATGATTTTTTGCTGTGTGCGAGTGAAAATGGCACAAAAATGTTGCCGAAAAATTTTCTAAGTCTAAAAATCACATAAAACGTCATAACTTTTTTATTTTTTACCACACAGACTTGTTTCTGGTATCACATTAATCAGGATCAAAAGATCTATCAAACTGTAGCAACAGACAATGTGTAGCATGTATTATTGAAAACCCCTTTGGAATACCTATTATAAGACCTCATTTTGGAGGGAGGTTCCACTGTAGTAAAATACAGATAAATCATAAAAAAAAGAAACCCAGCAGGTGGTTACTTACTGGGCCAGTAGGGTTCCACGTTGACGCCGGCAGCCTTCAGGATGGTGTTCAGCTTGTCAGCCTGAAACACATGTCGCATCAGATTCCATACAATGAACTGAATATCATTCAACAATATGCACAGAAACACACTTCCGCCATTAACAGATCTCTAGGAAGGAAAAATCATGTGACGTCTTGGTCTACTGAAATACTGGGGGTCTTTTGTAATTGTATAAATAGTTCCCCCACCTTCTGGAAGTTCTATGCTTCTAATTTTCTCTAATCTGCCACTCTTTGACTCTGCCTTTAACCTTTGCTTTCTATCATCTACTATCTTTCTGACTTATTGGTCCATTCTCCTGCCTGTAAAAAAAAATATCTTCAAAATAATTTTTCTCCTTTGAGCTCCTCTGAAATCGGAATGTGTTGACTGTACACAGCAGGGAGACCAGTGAAAACTGACAACCGGTCAAATAGTACCTTACCCATTATGATTATGGCCTAGGAACGCAGGTTTTTGTGGGTGTTTTTTTATGTCAGTCTTTCATTTCAGTGCTTTGAGAAACCATTTCTTCTTTCGTGTTCTCTTCTGAAGTTCTGTGGTGGTGGCCAACCTTTTTTAAAATTATAATACATGTACATAAATTTAATTATAATAGAACTGAAGTAATTGCACACACTTAGGGAGGGGGGGGGGGGGGGGGGGGGGAGAGAAGAATCGTCAATAGATTACCTTTAGATACATGTAGGTACTCCAAACCTTCTTTGCATGACTAAAAACTCTGCTGCTCACTACCTCTTTTCAATCTGTTCCTGTCCATTTGCTTTGAATTCAATCTCAATAAAAAATTATTGCAATCAAAAGTTGAGACTTTGTTCTTTCATTCTGTGTGAGTTTTGTTAATGTTTATGAGCGAATAGTGTGTTTAAGATTAAGTTTAATATGGCTTAATTATATCCCGCGGCAGTCCGACGCGGGCGATTTCCGAATCGCACCTACCACAAAAATCGCTGTTCCGCTAACAGTAGAAAGCGCACAGCTGCTCATCACATAGCTTAAAAGAAAGAGCTAGCTTTTCTCTACGTTTCGTATTCTTTCGCTTGTACAAAATAAGAAGTACAAGTAAGAAAATTTTCAAGTTGAACATTTTGAACGAAAATTTGGTCAACTTTCGCTCCACTTACAACAAATTGAAAATATCCAGTCGATTCAGCAGGATTTCTTCTTTAAAATATCCAATTTTCATCACTGTAAAACATTCCTACAGGTAGCGGAATACCGAAATGTGCGACATGGTAGCTCCGTAGCCACTCTGTCACTCAAGCCTAAAAACAAAAATGGCCGCCGCGAAAAGACGCTCGCTTGCGTAGCCTACTTGGCGATCAACAAAATCTTAGCTCGCGCTCATTAGGCCTCTATTTGCTTGAGGATTTATGCAGTGGTAAGAAAAATATTGTAGCAACGAAGTGAAATCATTGTTATTGATCTATCTTCTGTTAATAAGAAGAACTTGTCATCGCATTTACGGAACCCGATCGGCCACATTCAAACAGCACGATTCAAGGAAAAAATCTGAGATCGAAGTCCAGATACTTGGGAAATTTAACAGATAAATCGAAGTCGTTTGATTAACTGTCCATAATATTGTTTACAATCGGTTTTGAGGTGAACAGACAAGTTGTTTAACACTTGCATTGTCGTCTTAACAAAGGTATTTATGAGAAATGATCAAAAGAATTCGGTCACATGACCTAATTTGTTCAGGTTTTGAATGAAAGCCTGTGAAAACGAAACCAGGTCTAACTACACGGATATTTCTGTTTTCATATAGATCTCATTGAATAGGCCAACAACATGTTTCTTCTTGTGTTCAAACTTGCATGCATTTGACTTTTTTTGTTTTAGCAAGTCAAGTACTTATAAGATTAAATCAGTTCTTGCATTTCCTTTGTTACTATAAATAGCTTTTTTTTTCCTAAATTGTCAAGTATCTGTGTCTTTTTGTGATGTCTTCTTTCATCAAATTAAAGCTCACCCACTCCCTCCCACACATCTACGCTTAACCCCCCCCCCCCCCCCCCCCCCCCGCCCCCGTCCCATCCCCACCACCCCCACCCCCCCCCCCCCCTACCCCCCCCCCCCCCCCCCCCCCCCCCCCCCCAACTCCCCCCCCCCACCCCCCCCCCCCCCCCCCCCTCTCACTGCACATAAATGCTTTGCTGGTTTACAGAATTGATGTAGCATAAACAAATCTATTATTAACACTAAATTTTCGATCAAAGACTCGCATCGGCTATAATGCACAAATTATATTTATTTTAAAAAGTTTCTTTCACTATTATACACCATTTATGTATGTCACACACACACACACACACACACACTAACCACTTTTCAGAGCCAATGTAATTACTTTTTTTTTATTTCTAGGTATTCCAATGAGATTTTTGGTAAAGTTAAAATAACTTTAAAAGTACTGTCAGTGGATAGTACTCTGTTTTCTGAACACACTGATATAAATTTTATGTTCCTATGTAAATATTTAGCAAAATTATGATTTTTTAAAGAATTTTGGGACTTAGAAAAATTCGCGAAATTTGACCATTAGCTCGGAGGCACACTTTGGGCCACTCAAAAATCCTCTCTTTAACTCATAAATAACTGCAAACTGCTTTCAGTCACTCTCATGCACATGTAGAACAAGCCCAATTTTTTCCAACTGTCTTCTCTTTAAATTCTTTGAGCAGTGTGATGCTAAACATGGCTCACGATGCGATTTGCGCAAGGGGGTCACTTTTGGGTGAAAATATGACTATCTTTGAAGGTTCAAGAAATTGCATGTATGAATTATGCAAGCTTGTTCTTGTACTAAAACCACTTAAAAAAGGTTATACAACATACACAGTACTCATTTTATTTGATATTTCATACATAACTTTTATTATGCAATGTAAATTACGGCTGGATATTCAGTGGGAAAAAAAAGCATATTCGACATCCTCATGATACACATATTAACAAATAATACCAGTTCTAAGCACAAAGAGGTGACATACTGAAGCAAACACACATTGTAACTACAAGGGGAACACTATGTACCCTTTTTACTGACTCATTTCTTTTATTCTGAGGTAGTGCTCACTGATGGAGTTGACAGCAGGAATCGACCAAACGCGACAGTCGTTTGTCACTGCGTCAACATCAAAGTCCCATCTGAATACATATTCAGCATCAACTTCAGCAAGGGCTTCAATGCGTGGGAATCGGAAATAGTCAGATCTTCCTTTTGTTTGTTCAAGAAACTTGATCACTGCTTTCTTGGCAGAGTGGACTTGAATGACCTGCCCTACATAGAATTTGTCGTCATAATATACACAAACCCACTGCCCTTGCCCTTTATACCCAAATGATTCCACAAACTCGGTGTCATCAGGTGCCTGATTATCTGCATCTGCATCTGAATGACTGTCAGTGTCACTGTCTGTAATGTCGTCTCTTTTTCTTTTTGCGGGCAGGTTCACTGTGTCCTCAAAATCATCGGCAGTAATTCCTAACAGGGTCTGAAAATGTTTTTTCAGGCTGGCCAACAGAACGTCTTTGGTACCCGTCAGCTTCAAACCAGTCTTGACATGCCCCAACACTGTTTTTTGAAACCGAATCTGGTCTTTAATGTCTTTAATTGAGGCATTCACAAGTTTGTCGACATCATCTGGCGTTTTGCATGGGCCGCCTTGGTGTTGTATGGCGTCAATGGCGTTTTGTTTTTCTTCAGCAAGCCTTTGCTCTTTCTCTCTCTTTTGCCTCTCATTTTCTGCAGCTCTTTCTCTGATCTTTCTCCGCACAATGACTTCCTGCAGTTTGTGTTTTTTTCTCAGAGTTTTTGCTTCTTTTTTGCTCACTTTCATGACTAATGCTTTCTGGTCCTCAGATTTTTTTCCCAGCCAGTCACTGGTTTTGTTTCTCTTCAGCATGACGGTGGTTGATCTGTGGTGTGTTGTTGCATGCCGTCTTTTCTGCATGTCAAAATCCATATCCCCAAAGACATGTTCTCCCAGCAAGTTGGTCAGAGGAAAGCTTTTCATTTCTTCCCTGATGTTATCTGGAAGTCTTTCTCCGTATTTCCCATCTGCAAGGAAATCTGCAAGCTGTCTTTCTGTTGTTGTTGCCATTTCTTTGCAGATTCCTTGCAGGGCCTGCTTGATGGCATTTGGACAGGAGGTAGATTTTCTGATGACAGCATTGAAAAATGGACTGTCCAACTCAAATTCTCCATTAAAAATGCCAGGGAAATCGGGACTCAAGAGCGGACTTGGGTCATCACACCAGTTTCGGAGATGTTGCATCAGCTGCTGGATGTAGACATGGAACTCTGTGTAAGGCAGTTTGCTGTGGAGGAGTTTCCAGTAAGGTCCTGTGATGCGCAGATACAAGAGGGCAATGGCACACAGCAGGGCTACAACTCTGGGATCTCGGATATCTGCCTCCACGCTTTGCAGCTTTAGGTTGGAGTGATTCAATCCACCTGAGGTGAAGAATGTACAGATGTGTTCCTCATGGTAGATGATGGCTGCAGCTCCCTCAAAGAAGTTATTAAATCTGTTGCCTCTGAAACTTGTCATCATAGATTTGACTCCCTCCTCTTCACAGAATGCAACCCACTCATCTCTACATCCGTTTTTTTCATCCCCTCTTGGTCCCAACACATCACATGCAGTCCGGATCAGGCGTGCCACAGAAGAATCTGAAGAACGAAAGTATTTAAATCTGGCATCACCATCTCTTCCCAACGGCGTCTGTTCTTCACCATTCTCCACCAGTGTTTTTTCAATTTTCTGGAGAGCTGATTCAGCTGCTCTGCTGAGCCCTAGAAGGTAATGGGCATTGCAGTACAAAAAATGCACTGAAACATCCACACCTAGCTCTGAACTTATAAATTCCTGCATTTTGGAATTAAAACATTTTTGTACAGCAGCCCTATCTGACATGAATGCATTTATCTTTTTAAGCAGAGACTGGAAAACCTCTTCTTCTTCCCTGTCTGTGTGAAGAGCGCAGTAAAGATCCTTCAGCTCCTGCAACATATCCACAGTGATGTCGACCAAGGTGGCTGCATCCTCTGTGGCAACTTGTCGGAATCCCAGGGTCAGAGTGAGGCCACTGTCTAGGGTAATTTGCTGACCGATCATGGTGTTTTTATCTCTCGATGTCCCATCAGTGTGAAGAGTGAAACTCTTTTCCTCAAGGATCTTTTCTGCTGCCTGAATTTTGCTCATCACGTGGCCTTCGTCAGCTATATTCAGGACAGTCTGGGTGCATGGGATATCCTTGTCTTCCACCTGTTTGTTAAACAGATGCTCCGACACGGCTTTCACCACTGCTCCACACTTGCTGGCAGCAACATTTCCCTCACTCTGTAACCTAATTAATGTTTGACGCATGGCATCAGTGTATTGCCCACCACTGGTTTTTGTCTCCAAACTGGGTTCTGCGTCTGCGTTGTCAGTCTCACATAAAGAAGTAACAAGGTTATGGGCTTTCTCTAGTTCTTGCTGAAGGTTTATATTCTTTGTTTTCAATTTATGCATTTCCTTTTGTTGGGCAGTTATCTTATTCTGTTTTTCAGTAATCTTTACTGTCAGCTTATCCTTTTCTTTTTTTGCCTCTTGTTCACCTTTTCTTCTTTCTTTAGCTTCCTCTTTGTAGTTTTCATGCGTGTTTTGCAGTCGTACATATTTTTTGTACACCTTTTTGGTTTTTAACCTGGACATTTCTTCTTTGAGGGTCTTGTTTTCCTTTTCAATAGTTGAAAGTTTTTCTGCATTGAATTTTTCTTTAGCTCTTCTTTCCTTCAACTCCTTGTCAGCTGCAGCTGCTTCTATTGTCAACCCTTTTATTGTTCTATTTGCCCCATCTAATGCATACTGTAAATACTCATTCCGGTTTTTCAACCCATCATTTTCTTTTTCAAATTCAGTGCACTGTTTTTCAGTCTTAGCCACTTCCTTTCTCATTTTTTTAATTACAGGTGTTTCAGCACAGCTGGATGTCTTTGAGTTTGATGTACTGGGTTGTTCTGAGTCAAGTGAAGTATCTTGAGGAGAAAGAAATGAGCTTGGGGTTTTGCTTGGCATGCTTGTGTGGAAAACTTCAGTTTCCATGAAACAAGTGAAATCTTGTGGCTTTCTTGACTTTCTGCGACTTACAACTTTGTACTCTGTGATTATTTTTGTCACTGTTTTTTTATCCATGCTTGCCATTGCTGTCTTACCCAGTCTCTGCAACCAGTCGGCAACAAAGTTTGAAGACCAACCTTCTTTGTTTCTTAAAGTTTCTAAAGAGACAACAACAGCATTTGTGACTTTGGCCTCCTTTGGAACAACAAACACATCAGGGTTATTTAGGACTTTCCAATTTATACCAACAGAAGACAAAACATCATCTATACTATCCAAATCAATGTGTTCATTCAGAAACAATGACAGTTCTTTGGCTGGCATCTTTTCAGCTTTCCTAACAGTATTTTGAATAAGTGCTTTGAGTTTGTTGATGGGAAAGCTGGTGCCTGGAAAAAGGCGAAGAAACCATTTTTTAACATGACTATCAAACGCAACATCAGTCCCTCCCTCTATGCGCAGTTTGTCCAACTGTAGAAGAAGTTTTCTTGTGCAGTGTGGTATGCATGGTAGATCTGGTCTCCTTCCCTTGCCCTCCACCAAAAAGCACCGCTTCAGGTTTCTGTACTGGTTGTCCTCTATAACACACACACACACACACACACACACACACACACAATAAATATCATTTTGACTTGATTTGACATATCAGGCCACACTATTGTTTCTTCTTTGTTTTTCACTCACTCAATGACTCACTGACTGCCTGAGGTAAGTATACTATTAATATATTACATGTGACATGCATTGATGTAACTTGTAAGCAATAAGAACAAAACACACACACACACACACAAAGAAACAAAAACTTTGTTTTTCAAAACTCACCAACAGTTGCAGATGATTCCTCAGATTCTGTACATTCTTCATCATTTTCTCCTGGTTGGCTTCTGGTTGCATCTGGTGGTGGATCACATGGATGCTTGCCCAATTCATTCATGTCTGGCCAAAATGGAAAAAAAAATCAACAGTATACAGTTCCCTTCTTATAATAAATGTATCCTAAAATATCACACACAGTGACACACACACACACACACACACACACACACACACACACACACACACACACAGGGTGTCCACAGAGAGAGAGAAAACTTCTTTTTTTTTAAACACTTTTTTTTTTGACACCCCCCCAAGGATATAGAGAGAGAGAGAGACAGAGAGAGAGAGAGAAAGAGTATAAAGTTATTAAAGGTGGGAGTGTCTGTATGTGTATTTGCATTAAAATATGCATGATTACTGATTTAAGTCGGTTATAATTGCGAATAAAACGAGTGAAGTTGCGACCACGTTCATCACAATGTGGTGGTTTGACTAGCAGACGACATTTTAGGAGCTGAGACACGAACGGTCACGTGACCTTTTCACAAGAAATACAGAAAATCTACGACTATAATAACATTTTAATGAAAAAGGTTTATGAAAAGGACATTTCAGAAACAGGTCTATAATATTAATAAGCATTTCAAACCCCAGACAATAATTAGATCGCAAGTTAAAGTGAGGAACCGTTGATCGAAGGAATGGGTCTCTAGATTGCGTGTTTCCAAGCAATTTTTTTAAAAGAATCACACACTAAATCACGTCAATATCGGATAGAAATTTGAAACATAGTTGTAACTTACCTTTCTGAGAAGTTTCTGGCCTCGATGACTGACAATTCAGTGTCGATGAAGTTGGATTGTCAAGTGACAGCGTGCGGTTTTCAGACTCGTCCGCCATTGTTGTTTACAGTCAAGACTTCAAATCACCTACATCCGGGAATCGCGAGGGGGAGCATAGCGCATGGTTTCGTACTTTCGCTGACTTTTCCATTAAAGAGTAGAGATTCTGAGCTTTAATTTGATCTAAAATTCTTGAAATGTTAATGAAAAATGCATAATTTACGATCATTTGAAGTTTTTAATCGTAATTTTCAAGGTTTAAATGAAAACTTTGATATACCTTTACTGCATACGAAAATGAAGCTCAGAATCTCGGCTTTCACAGTGTGTTGGTTTCATTGAGCTATTTCTACGCGCTGCGTTCCCCGAATCGAACAACGAAGGTGGGTGAAAAATGGTTTGTCTTGGAACTCGCGACGACATGCCTCCCGACCGTGTGTACCTATCACTTTCAATGCTAACAAATGCTTTCATTTCATATTAAAAGCGATTAAAACTAGCCAGAATGAAAGACTAATCTTCTGTAAATTGACTGGTGTAGTTTTTATTCTTTGATTTGGCCGATTTGTAGTGTTTTGGAGGAGTTGAAAATGCCGAAAATCGCGATCGCGGAGCGCTTTCGCCCGCCGCGGAGTATCCGTTGGAGTGATACTAGGGCCCAGTAGTGACAAGCACAGAGGCCTTTCCTTTTTCACTGACCACCGAATAGCCAAGCAGTCAGCACATGCTGTGGCGTCCCAAATGTCGAAGACAGTGAATTCTTTAGTTGTGTAAATCTGCACTCTGTGTGTAAGCTCCTCTGTGAACAAGACCAAAAGTCTGGAGTGTCTGGAAAGGAATTGACAGATGCTGAGACGCGAGATGAGATGGATGCCTAAAAGGCCAAGTCAATGACAGCGACTGATAGATAGTTCATGTGTCGTGACCCCCATCAATTATGAACTTTTGCTATCAAGGACGCAGGAGTATCGGACTCCTCTAATTTGAAAATAAAAAACGTCCACACCACGTTTTATCCATCTCTTAAATTCATGATTCAGTTTACTCTCTCTCTCTCTTACTCTCTCTCCTGTGCACTCTCAGTTCCTTAGTTTATCTTGTCTGCTTGATTGAGACTATTAACAGCTATTCTGGACTGTAACATTAATTGTATTAGGAAGTGTGTGGATATAACTCATATCATGTGTATGGACTGGAGGCCCAGTGACTAGAGAGCCATGAAACACGGGGAGATCTCTATATTCTTTTAAGTTCATTATATGAAATTGGTCTTATCAGAGTTTGGAAAAAAACTTCATTTCTTTTCAGTTGCTTTTTTCATTTTGTTTTATTTTTCCTCCTCATTCTCCACAACCACGCTGTATAATAATTATCCAGTTGGATATATAGCTCAGCGTTACGATTCAGATTCAGATTCAGATTCAGATTTTGTTGATGGCGAGATGTATTCCAAATTTTGATTTGATTGACTGCTATAAGTTAATTAATGAAGTATTTAGATCCTCTCTCTCTCTCTCTCTCTCTCTCTTCTTCTCTCTCTCTCTCTATCTCTTCGTCTCTTTTTAAATGTGACATTGCATAAGTTGTGTGTATTAATACTAATAAATGGGACAGTTATTCAGCGCTCTTTCACACATGAGCTCAGTGTGCTTTACATTGATAACAAAAACATTGAAGGAAAACAAATAATGAATAATTTAGAAAATAAAATAAACACGATGAGTCCACGCAACGTTCTCTTACTTCCTCACAAACAAGACACACACACACACGATGAACCGCACGAGCACACACATACACACACACAGACACAACACGCACACACCATCACACACACACACACACACACGCAAACACACCACACACACACACCACACACGGCACACGCAGCACAAAGCCATACACCACACACACAACACGACGCAAGCTACACACACGCACACACTACACACTATCGGGCGCACACAACACACACACCACACAAACGCACAGCGCTGCATAGCATCGCAGGACACGCACAGCACAGCTCACATGCACACAACACGCACACAACGCATGAAACGCACACGAAGCCAATACATTAATTACATTATGCATACACGAAAACACTCACTATTAATTATACAAGAGTAAAATAGGTACAATATGAAAATTCTAAGAAGAAACATAGACCACACAGAACCGAAACATAGACCACATTCACATGTTCAAATCAAGTTTGAATAGAATACAGCAACTTGAAATAAAATCATACTGCCATCGACATACCAGTTACATTGTCTAATTATAATAGACAAAATTTGCAAAAACAAAAATACCCCTCCACCTCATTTACAAGCGTTTAAAATTTACAAGACGTAGACATTCTACATACAACATATAAAATAATTGTAAATAAATTTTTTACAAGCATTCTGCAAATTATGAAACACCCCCCACCGACCCCCCCCCCCCCAACCCGCGCCCCCACCCCCCCCCCCCCACCCCCCTCACCTCACACACAAGCTAATCAATCATAATAATTATGTCCGAAACAAGTGAGTTTTAAGTGTTATAATGTGAACTTTTCGTTCAATTTTGACATGAAAAGTACACCATAGGCCTAACCCTGGTTGGGATGAATGACTAAGGAATAGGTGGTTATTCAATTTCAGGTGGTAATATGTAAAAATTCGACCAATGAGAAACATAAGGAAGTAGATCCTTTTCTGATCAACCAATCAGAAAAACAGGAATGTATTCTGGCTTTATCGTTGTTGTTACTAATAAATTATAATTAAATTGCAGGAAAATTGATAAGATGAATATACCTTTGGAATGTTATCTGTATGCTTTGGATCAGGAAATTCAAAACAAATAATGAAAAAGTAGTTTATTTGTGACTATTAGGATGCCTAATTTTCTCTGGGTGTGGAGAATTGTCCTATATATCATCAGTTCAGTACAAGTCTTTGTAGGGTAGGCTTTATAGTTTAAAAGCCCTGGCCTAGAATCAGTCTCTCTGACATCTACTTACAAATCGATCACTACCGGTACATCCTCCTATTGTGAGCTGCTCGACTCCTTGTTGGGCAAAATGTAGAGTAAGATATAGGTGATTTTTCGACCTTTGATGTAATTCATGCAATGGTTTGGTGTAGAAACAGCAATAAATTTGGACTTTTGAGTTGGGATTATTTTTCTTTTTTTATTGTTTTTGGACAATTCTAAGTTGTTCTAGTCTTCCTCTGAGATGCTAATTAATTTAGAGCTTAGAGAGCTTGCGATAGCTTTCTTTATAATTCGATTATAAAAACTAACTAAAATAAGTAGTACTACCATATTTATGAAATTGATCTAGGTGCATGATAGATTGAATCCTTGTGGAAAAACAGTCCTAGTAAAAGAATGCGAGGGATTAGTGTGTCCGATTTTACAAATCAATGTTATTGTTACAAGTAACGGGTTTTAAAGATTGGAAACGTTAGTAAAGAAAACATGGTCTTCACGATCTGTACTACGTGTCGTAGATGAACTTCGACTAGATCGGGTAACAAACGTCCTAATTGGATCACCAGTTGAAACGCGTGGCGGCCGGAGATTATTAGATCTGAATGTCGCAAGTCTAGCGTCATCGTTCAGTCATTCATTGGGGTTCTTAGCAAGTAGATTGTGTCGAAAGCTAGTTGCGTCCAGTCAAGCGCTTTCGTCGGAAGCGTGGCTTGCGTCAACAAAGGAAGGACAGTGAACTTTTGAAGCTGAACCTTCACCAAAACTGGTGCATCGCATGTGTTATTTTTGTTAATCGAATGCTTTCCACTGTTAGCATTTCCCAGGGGGAATTCGCATTGTCAAAGTTAACGAGGGTTAATCACAAGCCAAATTAAATGGGTTTATTTTGCTGTTCGGGAAAATTATGGTTCCTTGTTCACGATTTTATTTGGTTTTTCCTTTGGGGTTCAAATGGTGATGGCATGTGTTTGTCATACTAGTTGAGTGGACACGTGTGACTATGGGGAAATGGATAACGGATGTGTTTGTCATTCTAGTTGAGGGGACACGTGTGACTATGGGGAAATGGATAAAGCATGTGTTTGTCATTCTAGTTGAGGGGACACGTGTGACTATGGGGAAATGGATAACGGATGTTTTTGTATGCTATGTTTGGGGGCACTAGTGCTATTGGTAAATGGTAACAGAGTGTGGTTTGGTTCCTACATTTGGAGTGGCACGTGTGACTATTATGGAATGGAGTACAGGGGGTGTGTTTGTCATGCTAGTTTGGGGGAGACAAGACGCCGTGTGAAGATGGGGAAATGGATAACGGATGTGTTTTGTCATCTAAATTGACAAAAGGCTCGTTGTATGGGGACAAATAGGTAACGAGTGTGGTTTTGGCTACACTGTTGAGGGGCAACGTGTAGACTATGGGGAAATGGGTACTGTGTGTTTTTTGGCATACTAGTGGAGAGGACACTTGTGGCACTGTAGGGTTGGGGAATGGATAACGGATGTGTTTTTGTCATGCTAGTTGAGGGTACACTTGTGACTATGGGGAAATGGTTAAAGCATGTGTTTGTCATGCTGGTAGGGGGACCACGTGTGACTATGGTGAAATGGACAACGGTTTGTTTTGTCACTACTGTTAGGAGTACCGTGTGCTATGGTAATGGATAACGGAATGTGTTATAGTCATACTAGTTTGAGAGGACACTGTGTGACTATGGGTGATTGGATTAACGGATGGTGTTTGTCTGCTAGTTGGGGCAGCCTGTGCTATGGGAAAAAATGGTAACGGGTGTTTGTCATTTCTAGTTTTTGGAGGGAGCACGTGTAGCTTGGGGAAGATGACTGATACGGCTGTTGTTTGATCTCTGTTGAGGGGCAATCGTGTGACTATTGGGATGGATAACGGGTGTGTTTGTCATACTAGTTTGCTAGGACAAGTGTGCTTGGGGAAAATGGTACGGTTGTGGGATGTCCTCTACTTTGGGGGCACTGTACACATACATAAATGGGATACGGTAACGGAGTGTTTGGTCATACTAGGTGAGAGGACGATGTTCCTATGGGTGAATGGGATTAGCTGATAGTTTTGGGCATGCAGTTGAGAGGACAACCTGTGTGACTATTGGGAAATTTAATTAAACGAGATAGTGGAATCAATTTCTTTGGTTCCGTACGATTTGGAACTGGATCTCTAAGATGTATTTGTCATAATAGTTGAGAGGACACGTATTCGTTTTAGGAAATGGATAAAGCATGTGTAATGTCAGAATTAGTTGAGATTTCTCTCATTTTTGTCCACCAGGGGCTTTTGTTTGCTGATGTCGTAGATTTACGGGTTGAGAGTACATTCCCATGACTATTGGGAATTGTAGACACTGTGCAATTGTTTGTCCCCTTCCTCTAGACTCTCTCGCTCTCTCTCTCTCTACTTCTTTATAGCATGTGTTTGTCATGCTAGTTGAGAGGACTCGTCTCTCTCTGGGGAAATTTCTAACGTGTGTAACAGTCAGTTCTTTAAGACTAAAACTATGGTTCATTGAACTTAGAATCAAAAGTAAGATTTTGTTGTTAATAGACAAGTAGATTTTCGATTCGTTTTGGGTTCATAGTTTTTGGTTTATTGGTCCTGGGGTGAGTTTTTGGGGTGCTCTGTTGTCTGTGTAATACTATGGCTTTATGGTGTTTGTCGGGGCGGTGAAGTCCTGAGGGGCTTTTCTTTTGTTTCATGTCCTCGAGTGTAAAGTCTGAGAGAAGGCTCAGCTGCGTTTTTTGGTCCCCATTCTCAGCTATATATCTCTCTCTCTATAATCTGATTTTCAATCTCTTTACTTTGTTTTCTGACGGTTTCAATCAGAAGTTTCATCATTCGTTTTTTTCATTAAAAGTAGTATTTTGTGTGTTGTGTATCAATCACCCAAGTAGTTTTGCATGTTCAAAAACAGGTTTGAGTATTTGATTTTTGTGTACATGGTGGTGGTGTCCGAAGTCATTTTGCATAGCTGGAGTTCTCCCAAAGCAGGTCAATATTAGATTGGGCTAATGAGCACAAATATGAGTGGCTGTGTTGGCATTTGTTTGAGGGACTGGGTTTTCGGTTAGATGGGAGTATTGAATTTTGTTTTGTGCTTTACGCTCAGTTACCAGTTTAAATGTGATTTTCTAGTCCTTGAAATAAAGACATAACTTTCATCGTCTTTATACCTTGTTCCTTGCGTTAGGATTTTCGTTCCTCCGTTTATGTGTCTTGCCCCTGACTATCAAAACCAGTTTACGTCGGTTTTAGCTGTCCTTATAGGATTTTTCTTGGTGTACTGTATTGTTGGGGTAGGATTGTCACCATTATTCCACGGATGCTTTCTAATGTCCCGGTGATGTCAATTCAGAGTCTGTGAAAGCAACCCTTGTAGGGTTACATTATCTTTGCATCAACTGGGTTTCTTTCGATTGTAAGCGATTTGAATCATGGTTTTCGCTTACGCATCCTATCCCAGTTTAAGTCGAAGTTTTCTGTCCATTGATAAGGAGGGGTATTTCTTATAATAATGTTCTTGGGGTTGGATTTGATCACATATTCGTATCTGTTCCTAATCACCAGGTTTAAAGGTCAGCGTTTTCTGTCCATTATAAGGATGTGTATTTCTTATAATACTGTTCTTCCGGTCAAGTATTTGATCACATATTCGTTCTTCACTAATCACCATTTAATGTCCGAGTTTTCTTGTCCATCTATAAGGAAATGTATTTTTTAGGATAATGTTCTTGGGTAAGGCTTTTGATCCACATATTCGTCTATTCACTAATCACCAGTTAATTTCTAGTATTTTCATGTCACACCCGCTAGTAAGCGCAGTGATTTTTATACTTTGAGACTGTTCTTGGGTCAAAGGATTTGTTCACATATTCGTTCCTTTTTGCCTATCACCAGTTAATGTCCAGATAATTTTTTGTCCATTATAAGGAATCGTATTTTCATTTATTGTTCTTCCTTATATCGGGTAAAAGGTTTAATCACCTATTCGGACATCGTTACTAATCACCAGTTAATGTCTAGTTTTATATTATTTTGACACAAACATCTTTTCATTGTCATAAAATGACATTGACCACAAGACTTACAGACAGAGCCGGGTGTGTAACTCTCCAATTGTGTCCAGGTGTGGCTTGTCATTCTTGGTTGGTGTTGGCTGTTAGCCAGTAAAGATTCCCTGAAGGTAAAGGGAAGGAATGTGCATTGGAAGTGTTTAGGGTCAACTGTAAGACAGTTATAGAAAGGCCAACTGATAATTGTTCTATACGCATACTTGTCATTGTGTAACTGGGACCCTGGGTATTAGGCACTACAGTTTTGTATGGATTTAATAGTCCAAGGAAAAGTTCTGTTAACGTGGCAATGTTTTATGTTTGAAATTAGTTTTTGTTTCTTTTTAGGTCTTACAGTTGTGTTCTGCTGACAGCATTGAAATAAATACCAACTACACCACTCCATTTTGCCTGTGGTAATTGGATGAAAAGAGACCTCTAAGGTTCCTTCCCCTCCTCTTACAACCTGCAAAACACCCCTTACCCCCCCTTTCAAATACGTCAGAGCGAAAGGCGGGATAGAGTCAGATGAGCGGACATGTTGTGGGATGGAATTCCATAAGTGAGGTGCTAAATAGTGGAAGGATTGTTCACCAAACGATTTCGTGTGGACCCGAGGAATCTTGAGTGTGCAGCAGTCAGAGGAAGTACGTAGGGAGCGAGCAGGTGTGTAGAGATTTACCAGTTCAGAGAGATATATACAGGACCAGAAGACTCCTCCCTGCGGGTGAACAGCACTGAAGCAAAGGCAGGCTCCACATTTTATAATTGATCTCTAGCCACATTATGTGAAGCCAGGGCAAGTTTACGAAGATGATTGGTGTGATAGCATCCAGAACGTGTGAATTTGCGCATGAGTGAGGCGTTGCTGCACTGTTTTGCAGTTTCTTTGAACCCCTCCTCGCAGGAGCATTTACTGAGGACTACCCACAGAGAGGAAGAAGAGAGTTGCAATAGTTAATGCGGGAAAGAATAAAGGCAGAAATAAGAAATGTTTTCGTGGCTTCAACAGACAGAAAGTGTCGAACAGCACTGATTCGTCTGAGCTCATAATTGATGGAACGTATGAGATTAATAACCTGTGTATGCATTGTAAGATTTGAATCGAGAGTAACTCCGAGATTCTTTGCTGACTTAGAAAACTGAACACAAGCATTGCCAACTGTAAGAGTTTCTGGAAGAGAGATAGTTGCAGACATACGCTGAGAGGAAACAATCAGAGCTTCCGCCTTGTCATCATTAAGTTTTAATTTGTTGCATGTCATCCAGGATTTGACATCATGAATGCATGATTCCATAGACTGAATAGTGCTGTCAAGTTGGGTAGGTTCTGCCGATTTTTGAAGCTGGGTATCATCAGCAAAGGAATGGTCAATAACAGAGTGACTAGCAAAAACATCAGAGAGAGGAGCAGTGTACATGACAAAGAGAACTGGCCCCAATACAGATCCCTGAGGTACACCACAAGAAATTAACTTAGGATCTGAACTGCAGTTGTTGATCAAGACAGTCTGAAAGCGATTTGTTAGATATGAGGAGAACCACTGTAGAACTGTAGAATGGATTCCAAAAACACGTTCCAGCCGAGAGAGAAGAATGGTGTGATCTATTGTATCAAATGCTGCCGACAGATCTAGGAGAGTCAAGACTGACACTTTCCATTGTCAAGAGCTAAGAGAAGATCGTTAAGAACTTTAGTCAGAGCTGTTTCAGTGATGTGAGCAGGTCGATAGGCAGACTGGAGGGGTTTGAACAAATTGTTTGCTGACAGATGGTTAGACAATTGTGGAAGGACAATTTTCTCGATTATTTTGGAGGCAAACGCTAAGTTGGACACAGGCCGATACCTTTTCAAGTCATTATGATCCGTGGTAGGCTTCTTTATCAAGGGTTTAGCAAGAGCAGTTTTGTACAGATCAGGGAAAACAACACTCAGTAAAGAGTCGTTTATGATCTGAGTCATGACAGGCACAACATGAACAACATCGAGACATTCACACAACAAAGGGGTTGGTAATGGGTCAAGGTCACACGTCTTGGGGGCAGATCTTTTCAAAACATCAAAGGCATCTTTCTCAGACACAGGAGAAAAAAGCAACAAGAGGGGACCCTAAAGAATCTGTGCCTAGGGGGTGGGAGACAGTGGGCTGCAGGTCAAGCTCTTTCATGAATGTGTGCTTGTGTGTATTTTGGTTTTGTGGAAATGTGTGTGCACACATGGCAATGATGCGTGTGTGTCTTGTGGCGTTTGTTTGTCTGCGTGCGTACGTTGTGTACAGTTTGTTGGTAATATGTGGTCAGTACATGCGGCTCAGTTGCTGTGACTTACCGAATGGGTATGAACGAGTTGGCGTCAATAATTGTGTGTATTTGTTTGTGTGGTGTTTGTGTGTGCGTGGTGCGTGCGTGTGTGCGTGTGCGTGGCGTGTGCGTGTGCGTGCGTGCGTGTGCTGGTTGTGTGTGTGTTGTTTGTGTGTGTGTGAGTGTGTGATAGTGTGTGTGTGTGTGTGTGTGTGTGCGTGCGTGTGTGGCGTGCGTGTGTGTGTGTTAAAGAAAAGAGAAGAGTTGCTTGGCATATGCGCTGTTGGTGGTTGGTGTCACTCTTGAATCTTGTTTTTTTGTTATCTGTTGATGAATAATTGATTGTAAAGCGCTTTGGGCTCATCTGAGTTAAAGCACTATCATAAATGTACGGTTATTATATTATATTATTATTATGTCTCAATTTTGAGAATGAAAGAAATCAGAAAAGACACATGGCAATGATGGTGGGGGTAATACTGGGCGGAAGTTTGGTAAACTTTAACCCTTAGCACACAGTTTGTTTGTTTGTTTGCCGCTGCAATTTTGGTACTGTAGTACAAGGTTTTGCCTGATCTGCAGTAGAAAGACACAACATGTGTAGCTTTATTAGCAGGTTTGTTTATGTACAGTGAGCCCTAAAGAATCTGACTGTGCTTGTGCCTGTCTCCGTTTTTTCTTTGCTTCTTTTATTTCATTAGGCATCACACTAAACCAAGGACTTAGAGTCTCTGCTAGAAGAAACTTTGCGTAAAGAAACAGGAGCATGTTTGTCCAATCTGTGTACACTAATAATATTCTACTTTGATATCTTTTCACGAAACAGGAGAATGTCTGTCGAATACTGACCGTATATTTCTGACATGCTGGGCGGTCAGTACGTAAACTAGATGTGTAGAAACAGGAGCTCGAATGGTCAAACAACTTACCGAAGGGCACATGTCGAAACTCGAGGGCATGATTGACCTCTTAGGATCGGTAGAAACTCCATCCTGGGCCTTTCAATCACCATTCCAGAGTGTGGCCAGGTCAGATGTGTTACCACCTCCACTACATTTCTCGTTATATTGTATGGTTTCCGTTATTGCCTTTTCCTCTTACCATACTAACGCTGTCATTTAGGAACATTTTTTAGGCTAATACCTTTTTGTAATACTAACCTATCCCTAACCCTAACCCTCCCCCCCACGCCTATAAGACGGAAAAACGCAACGAACACACTGTGGACAAATCGCCGGTGTATTGCAGTACATAGTGGAGGGTAGGGTTAGGTTTATTGACCTCCGACGATCGGATGAACCTCCTCACTGGGCCTTTCAATCACCAGTCCAGAGTGTGCCAATGTTTTGTGAGTGGGTCCGGACACAGACTGATGAAGATTGTACGATGTCTAACACTTCTAAAAACTTAACAGAGCTACGATCCAGTGGGAAGTCCACATGAAAATTAATCCCCTAACAACACAGGTTTCCATGAAACGTATTACATGAATCAAGCAGACCAAGGGAATTGGTCAAAAAACAAAGTTTCAGTCAGTTTGTTCACAGACGTGGGCCAAGCCGATACCCACCTAGAATGCAACACACTAAACTGTGAGGTCAGTGAGACTTGGAACAAGTTCCGCAGGAGAATGAGTCGAACGGAAGGTAGAGTTGAAGGTGAGTGGGGGTGAGGGTGTCTCTGTAGCTAACAAGCGATACCGCCACCACCACCAAGAGGGGTCGTGGCAGAGACCTTGAGGCTATACCCTCATGGGTCAATCTGCACAAACGTCTGTCATCCCCCTTCCGTTTGGCCTGTCTCTAATGAATTTTAATATTATTTGTTGGTATATTTTTGTATTCACACGTTTATTAATTGTTTCTTTCAGTTTGCTGTATCTCTGCGATGTTTGTTGCACTAACCTAATTTCTCTTTGGGAGATATCAAAGTATACTCGAACTTGAAACTTTCTGAGAGATATGTTTTTCATTGGGATTTTGAGTTTGGAGACAGGTGACTTTTTCTGAGAGAAAGGGGTTAGAGAATTCCAAATGTAGGTCCGGAAACAGAGAAGCCCTTTTGCCGTAGAATTCAGAGAATCCTATTGAACATTACAGAGAAGTTTTGAAGACCTATTCTCTAGGTAGGCATGGTTTTAAAGAAAAAAAAAAGGGTGGAGAGCTCGCGAAAGATACAGAGGGCCCAATTCGGAATGAGGCATTGGGGAAAAAAGCAAGTGAAGCAACCTTGTGCTCTATCCTAAGCCTGGGACAGGCAGCCAGTGGATGGTGCGCAGAAAGCTGTTGCACTTTCAACTTGCACTTTCACGCCTCGTACTTTTTGTCAAAACTCGAGCTGAATTCTAGGTTTTGAAAAAAGTGGGAGACATTCCTCCCCCTAAAAGGAAATGAAAAAAGGGGGGCAGGTCCAATGGGATCTGATGGGAAGGGATGTGGAGGAGCGGACCGATTCAACTTCGCTGGCTGAGCCATGGCCACTTTTCAGACCTCGTCTTGGAACCGGTGTTCACCCCCCTCGCACCTAGGCCGTTATCTTCGGCTGCTTCTCCGAGACTGTTTGATGCGAGTAGCTGTTTCTGCAACATCTGCACACTCGCTTGCAGAGGAATTTCTTTTTTAATTTTACTTTGCCAAGCCCAATAAATCAATCGAAGACCGTCATTGTCCTGGCTTCAATTTTTGAAGAAAAATTCCAAAGTAGCTCTCGCCACTACAATCGTGTCGGTAAAATAGATTGAACGCGAACTGGTTTATTTACACTAACATTGGTAAAAGGAACATGAAACGTCGAGAAATCATTCTTCCTGCTCGTTCTTTTGTTTGTTCAGACATGACAGATTTCGACGGAATTTTTCCCGCAGCGATCGGTAAAAAGTGAGGGCGTTTCTACAATATGCGGGTGTCAGCCCGCGCTTAGAGACCCGATTATGTGCAGGGACGTGAACATATTTTTGGGGGATTTGGGGGATTCGAAACTAGTCTTGGAGCAAAATGTTGTCTTTTTTTAAGTTTTGGACGTTTTTTTCATCTCAGAAAATACCCACAAGCATAGGTTACAGTGGAATCCAAGCCAGGAGAATGAAAGCAAACAGCAAGTTTGTTTGGCAGATCGACTGACGGAAAGGACCGAATTTTTAACTTAGCTTCAAAAGCTGGAAAAGTACAGATTCTTGCAGAATTGGTTTATAATGGTGTGTCCTTGTAAGAGATGAATCAAAATAGCACACAATGATGTTCAAAGAGGCCAACTAACCCCCGCTGTGGATGCAGCACTGGACACCATTACAACAGGCTCTAGTTTTTTTTAAAACCCTACAAATGCTGACACACAATCTCAACATGTTTTTAGTTATTTCGAGGAAAACAAGATGGTCCACCAGTTATCTCAGACATGTTTATATTTCAGGAAAACAGATGGTCCCGCAGTTCAGTAGGCCAACTACCCCCCCCTTGGGATGCAGCACTGGACGCCATGACAAAACCGCCTCTATTAGAGGTTCAAGGTGTTTTACAATAGAGTATGCTGTAGATACTTTTTGTCAGCAGCCCACTAATGCACATTCGTTTTGTTACCCTTTTTTATGGACTTTAAGGGCAATCTTTTTTTCTTTTTTTCCCCCCTGACTGAGGCCCCTGCGCTTCATATATGACACTTAGTAATTTAGTAAGAAGTATAAGACACAATCTGATCTTGGTGTACCATTTTTTGGGGGTTAGCCCTTACATGAAGTTACAATCGGTGCGCGTTATCTCCGAAAAAACTCAGTACTTCGTCAAGCTACAATCAGTTAGTAACAAACGATGCTAAACAGATGAACTGCCTTACCTTGACCCCTGTTACCCATTGAGGGAGATACAAGAAATTGTGTTTAGGCGAGATAAAGTGGCCTCTAGTCCTCCCCGCTCACCCCTAAGGCTCGGAGGAACAGGCTGGAAGGGAGGGTGTGCACTGCACATAGAAGGCCTTGCTTGTGCAACAGAGGCATTGCTGTGAAACAGAAACATGTGCTGTGAAGGTTCCTTATCCACAGCTGATGTACAGGAATAGGCTGGGAAGGGAGGTGTTCCTGCACATAGAAGGCATTGCTGTGAAACAGAAAGCATTGCTGTGACCAGAAAGCATTGCTGTGAAGGTTCCATTGACCACACTGATGACAGGAATAGGGCCTGGAAGTGAGGGTGTGCCTGCAACATAGAAGCTGTGAAACAAAGGCATTGCTGTGAAACAGAAAGCATTGCTGTGAAGGGTTTCCATTGACCAACTGATGTACAGGATAGGCTGGAAGGAGGGTGTTCCTGCACATAGAAAGCTGTGAAACGAAGCATTGTTGTGAAACAGAAGCATTGACTGTGAAGGTCATTGACACCACTGATGTACAGGACAGGCTGGAAGGGAGGGTGTGCCTGCCATAGAAGCATTGCTGTGAAACAAAGCATTGCTGTGAAACGAAAGCATTGTCTGTGAAATAGAAATCATTGCTGTGAAGGTTCCATTGACCACACTGATGTACAGGACGTCTGAGGGAGGGTGTGCCTACACATAGAAAGCATTGCTGTGAAACAGAAGCATTGCTGTGAAACAGAAGGCATTGCTGTGAGGTTCCATTGACCACACTGATGTACAGGATAGTACAATGGAAGGGAGGGTGTGCCTGCCACATAGATGCATTGCTGTTAAAGGTTCCATTGACCACACGTGATGTCCATAGACAGCTGGAAGGAAGGGTGTGCCTGCACATAGAAGGCATTGCTGTGAAGCTTCATTGACCACACTGAGTACAGGATAGGCTGGAAGGGAGGGTGTGCCGCACATAGATGCATTGCTGGAAGTTCCATTGACCACACTGATGTAAGGATAGGCCTGGAAGGGGAGGGTGTTGCCTGCAGCATAGAAGGCATTGCTGTGAAGGTTCCATTAACCAACTGATTAAACAGGACAGGCTGTAAGGAGGGTGTGCCTGCCACAAGAAAGCATTGCTGTTAAACAAACATTGCTGTGAAACAGAAAGCATTGCTGTGAACTAGAAGCATTGCTGAGGAAGAAGAGAAGTTTCCCATTAACCCAACTGATGTACGATAGGCGTGGAAGGGAGGGTGTGCCTCGCACATATAAGGCTGTGATACAGAAGGCATTGCTGTGAAACAGAAGGCATTGCTGTGAAGGTTCCATTGCCAGCATTGTGCTGATGTACAGGATAGGCTGGAAGGGAGGGTGTGCCTGCACATAGAAGTCATTGCTGTGAAGGTCCATTGACCACACTGATGTACAGATTTATTCCACATTAAAAGAAATTAAGCTATGCTACTGCTAATCTGTCATAGTAAATCTCCAGGAATATCCACTGTGATTCTTCAATTTCAAAACGAATATTGATCAGTAATACAGCTTTCACCCCCAAATGGGCATGGGTGGATGCCTGGTGCCTCAACACTGGAGCTGGATGACCATTTTATCAGTAATACAGCTTTCACCCCCAAATGGCATGGGTGAGGCCTGGTGCCTCAACACTGGGAGCTGATGACCTTTATCAGTATACAGCTTTCACCCCCAAGATGGGTAATGGGTCGATGCCTGTGCCTCAACACTGGGAGATGGATGCCATTTATCAGTAATACAGCCTTTCACCCCCAAGATGGGCAATGGGTGGATCCTGGTGCCGTCAACACCGGGAGCTGGATGACACACCTTCAACACTGTGGCGTCTTTCAGTACAGTAGTTTTCCCCACTTCATGGAAGTTCTGTGCTAGCATCTCTTTGACTCTGCCTTTTGTTTTCCTATCATCTATATTTTTTCTGACCTGTTCATTTATTGGGCCCATTCTCCTGCCTTTTTTCCAAAAAATCTTCCAAATAATTTTCTCCTTTTGAGCTCCTTGGAATTCGAAATGTGTTGCTGAATGCCGGCAGGGAGACCACGAAAAACTGAAAAACTGGACACATACGGTACCTCATCTTTATAGCCATATGGCAGGGAATGCAGAAGAAGAAACCAAAGCAAACCTCATACCCATTCTGATACAATATTTTTCTCTACAATATATATCCAAGCCACAAAGCGTTAGAATAACTACCAGACCACTCACCACACCTCCCACCTCTAATATCTTTCTCCACATCCAAAGTAAAAGTTGGGCGTGTGCGTTGAGCATAGTCGCTGGTAAGGCAGGTCCTGAAAGGGGCCATCGCACTGGAGAAAAAATAGACTACATATCAAACACAGAATCACTCACTATCGACCTGTGTGTGTGTGTGTGTTTGCGCATGTGCGTGCGCGTGTTGTCCAGTGTAGTGTGTAATTCTATCCTGTGTCTGTGCACTGTGTCCATTACCCGTATTTTTCAGACTATAAGGCACACCTGATTATATAGACCACACCCAAACTAAAACCCCCACAAAATTCATGTTTTGTTACTCTGTTTTTCATATATTATCCTTCACATTATAAGGCGCTATGGTCTCAGTCTGGGGAAAAAAGTATCGCCTATGTCGTAAAATGCGGTATGTAAATGCTCAGGTACAATGCTTGTCTATGCATACTTACACGTAAGATACAAGATCTACATCTTCGACTCAGACAATACGTGTATTTCAGTACTTACAGCTGTAAAATGGTGCAGTAGCTTACAGCTACAACACATCATGTGGGATTTGAAGTCACATCCAACATTTCAATACATGTAGACAGTTATAATGGGCAGGGCTGCTTCTCACTCACCCACATTCAAACTATAGAAGAACCAGCCCCGCACAATCCAGCTGTTGTAGAAAATGGACAAAAATAGAGAGAGTTCACCACACACACACACACACACACACACACACACACACGACACACAGTGCCACACACACACACATGACACACCGCAGTGACCAGTGACAGTACACCCCACTGACCCACAGTATAGAAGACCAATCTGGGCATGATCCAGGAGTTGTAAAGATGAAGAGAGGCAGAGAGATGTCACACACAACACACAGTGACGACCACACTGACCCACACACGTAGAGAAGGACCAATCATTGGCACTGATCCATGAGTTGTAGAAGATGAAGAGAGGCAGAGCTAGTTCACGACACACCCACGTGACACACACAACACTGAACCCACAGTAGAGAAGACATCTGGGCATGATCCGGAGTTTTGTAAGAAATGAAGAAGCAGAGAGATCGTCGCACACACACACAGTGACAGTGACACACACACAACTGACCCCACAGTAGAGAAGGGCACGAATTGGGCATGATCCCAGAGTTGTAGAAGATGAAGAGGACGGCAGAAGATGTCACAACACACTACACAGTGACTGTGACACACACACCTGACCCACAGTAGAGAAGACCAATCTGGGCTGATCCATGAGTTGTAGAAGATGAAGAGGGCAGAGAGATGGGCCCCAGAACAACAATCAACCCCAACACTTCAGGGACCACCAGGTTTAGCCAGGTCCCTCTGAAAACACAGGGGACTGTTATTAACTCTTCTACGTTTTGTTGTCTTACCTGGCTTAAAGACTCTCTGGGGATCATCCCCACATCCGAGAGCGCTTGAACACTATGTTGCACAAATACACCCTCTAGGATAAACATTACGTGCGTGAACCGTTTTATTACCGCCATACCAAAACCTCATCTCTGCCTTCGTACTCTCCAACTAGATTACAGTAATTCCCTTCTTGCCTGTCTGCCCCACGAAACTATTCTCCGCTAAACTTTAAAAAATTTCAAAACAATGCAGCTCGCCTGTACTGAGGTGCTCAAATTATCCTCATTCTACCCCTATGCTTGAATCTCTTCACTGGCTTCCCTGTTGGAACAGCGTATCGACTACAAGCGCTCTCTTGGCTCTTAACAATCCTGAATGGCCTTGTTTCTTCTTATCTCACTATCTCCGGAACCTTTACACCCTCTTTAGACAGTTAACGCTCCTCTTCTGACACTTCTCTCCTCCAGATCCTCGTTACCACGCACCAGGACTCTCGGTGAACGTTCTTCTCTTTTCAGGCCTCCTCTACATGGAACAAACCTCCTCGTCCTTCTCCGTTCTGCCAACTCCCCTTTCTTCATTTAAGTCTTCCCTCAAAACACTCTCTTCAAATCGTAGCCGCTCTGTTCTTTTGGAAAGTAATTTTTGTCCTTCTCTGCGCGTGTGTTTGTGTGGCATGTGTGGGTTTTGGTGCGGGCGGGTGTGTTGTGTTTGTGTTGTTTGTGTTTTTGTTTGTGTGTGTGCGCGCGCGCGTGTATGTGTGGTGTGTGTGTGTGTGTGTATGCGAGGAAATTTTAACATTCTCATATTTTCTACTGCTTTTTTTTTTTTTTTTTTTGGGTTGTTGGTTGTTGGTGTTGTTGGTTGTTGTTTGTCTTTGTTTTTTTGTGGGGGGGTATTCATTGTATTTATTATTGTAAGCACTTAGGGCTTGTTTTAAGACATCATCTTCATATGAAATGCTCATTATTACTTATATTATAAGAACCGTAGCCTAGCCACAACACTGTAATGAAAGGGGTTCAGCATAGGTGTGTGGTCACAGAGCAATTAGTTTGGTCAAAGGAGAGGAGAGGGAAGAAAGAAGGGGGGAAAGAAAAGAAGGGAGGGGGGGGGGGGGGGGAGGGGGGGGGGGGGGGGGGGGGAGGGGGGGGGGGGGGGGGGGGGAGGGGGGGGGGGGGGGGGGGGGGAGGGGAAGGAGGAGGAAGGGGGGGAAGAACGGAAGGGGGGGGGGAAGAAGAAAAGAAGAGAAGGAGAAGGAGAAGGAGGAGGAGAAGAACCTACGAAAGCCACACACTGTAATGAAGGGTGGCAGCATAGGGGTGTGTCAAGTCATAGAAGTAGTTTGGGGGGGGGGGGGTCAAAAGGAGAGACTTGAAAATGAAGTGTGTTGTGTGGGTGGGTACGGGATGGACGGACATGATGGAAAAGTGACTGTGTAGGGTTTCTGAACGAGGCAGGTGAGAAAGGGATAGAAAGGGGAGTAGTCCAGAGGGAAGGTAACAGGTCATGTAAAGACCGGATAAGGTTAAAGTAGCCTGTTTCCTGTTTTGGAATGCTCAGCAAATGCCGAGCCGTCTGCGTCGCCTTGTGTCATTTCTTGCACGCAGCCATTGCTAATGCCAGTTATCTACGTGAAACTTTTTTTTTTCTTTTAAGTTTAAACACTTGTAACCCCCGATTAAAATGACGACTCTAACTGCCCTGTAGACTCACCAAATTAATGTTGTGGAATTCCCGGGCGTGTCTGGGGGAGGGGGGATCACGGGTGATGTGTAAAAAAAAAACG
>CM065706.1:34854928-34888413 GCA_017654935.2 Phymorhynchus buccinoides | reverse complement strand
ACACACACCGCTCCAACTTCTGATTTTCATATCTACTACACAGTACAGAGTCATAAACCCTTTTTTTATTTGACTTCCGTTTCTGTCATGAAAGAACTTTGTTCTTGATTCGTGGTGGCTGTTTAATGTCTACATTCTAATTTAAAAGGAACAGAAGAACAACAACAAGCGAAAGCACACACACAATGCAGCACACAACGCACACAAAGCAAGCACCCGCACACCAGCAAAGCAACCACTCACACACACAAAGTTAAAAGTGATAAAACATTTCTCTCGCCAGTGAAGTCGGGGTCGCTGTTTCAAATAACAATGAGAAAATTAACAACCCAAATAAGCATTGTGTGCCTGTATTGACTCGCTGAGCATTATTTTTTAAAATTCAAATCTCTGACTGCAAATAAAGAAAGAAGAGTAAAGAGAGATAAAAGAAAGAGTCCGTTCCCCCAGGATAAAGGGAGATAAATCTCCGAGTGTAAAACATGAACAAGGTACAGGTAAATCACCGTATTTTGTTCCTCATCATCAGTGTTAGTTTTTTAACTCTCTCTCTCGTTTCACTCACTCTCTCTCTCTCTCTCTCTCTCTCTCTCTCTCTCTCTCAATGGTTTTTTCGTCTGTCAAGCATTAGGGAAGACGGGGTAAAAAGCGCATGGGCGGGTAAGAAGCCCACCCCCATTATCTCATGAAATAAAGACAATTTCAGTCAAATTTGCCCATGAGACGAATGCTAGACTCATGAACACGCTCGTCTCATGGGCAAAATGATACTGAAATTTGCTTCATTTCATGATCATAATTGGGGTGGGCTTCTTACCCGCCCATGCGCTTTTTTACCCCGTCTTCCCCTATTGTCAGTCCTTAGAAACAGCGAAACCTGTTATAAAATTTGTATTTTATATGCCCAAGCTCTAAACTCAAGACAGATTGCTTTGTCATAAATTAATTCCTTTGCTAAAATCTGTGGATGAAATGACACTATGTTTCTATTAATGTTGTTGTTACCCCCTTCCAAATGGGGCTTTTGGCTTTCTGGAATAAATATTCTCTCCATGTTTCTATTTTCATTCTCATCCTCTCTCTCTCTCTCTCTCTCGTCATCCCTCTCGTATCTCCTCGTCTCTCTCCATTGTCTCTCTCTTCTTCCTCTCTCACTCTCATTCTCTCTCTCATTCTCTCGCTCTCTCCTCACTCTCTCTCTCTCTGAGTACTGACGTACATGCGTGTGTCTGCTTTCAAATCAAACCTCAAAATCCACCTGTTTCAGCCAACGCGTAGACTCGTCAGTACTCTAGAATTAGTAGAAAACGATAGAGGTTTAACCGTTCAATCTGCAGTAAGAAAGGCAAAACTGAAAAAACAAACCCGGAAAGATTCTAGACATGGAGGGAGTGGGGGGGATGTTAAACTATCTACATACAGCACACCATTCGACCCATCTTTCCTGAACTGGCCACTGCAGCTAGGGTTATTAACGCCCTTGACAGTGAGAGTTCAGCCTTTGTTGGTCAGTATCCAAAACGGCATTCACTCTGGCAAAAGGCAGAAATGAATGAAAAATCCGTTTAACGTCCTCCGGTCTGGAACAGACACATGTAGGACAATGGTGGATAAAGATGGTGAGAGCGATCCCGGAGACAATTCCCGGAGACAGTGCAACACCAGGAAAGTCCAGAATTTATAACAATACAGATATTGATGATGCGATGTTAGCGTCCAATCGGTCAGAGACAGATATTGATAATAATGACAGTATTAAAAGGCAGCCATTTAGCGCCCTCAAATAGGGTTATTGGCGAGAGAGTTATTCCCGTGGCTGGTCAGTACTCAAGCATCTACCAAGGACATTCACTCTTGAGGTGGATCGTTGCAGTGGCCATAACACATCCTACTCTCTCAAAGTCTTGGTTCATTGCGGTTTTTTTTTCAGTCGCGCCTTTGTATAATTATTCTACTGTGCAAAAGCACATTTGTAATTGTTTCAAAAGGATGAAAATTAACTTTAAATATAGAAAACGATGGAGGTGTATGGGCTCAATGTGCAGTTAGAAAGGCAACACTGAAAACAAAGGAAAGAACCGAGAAAATGGAGGGGTGTGTGTGTGTTAATTTGCACCTTTACCCATTTTCCCCCCCAAAACGAATGATGACGATGATGGTGGTGGTTTTGTGACAGACTAAAACCAGAACCAGCGGATTGTCATCAGACCAAATGACACGTAAGTCTAAGTCCACCCATCCCCACGCCCACTTCTTTTTTTCATTTTTGTTCATCAACCATTTTACGAAATAATGAAGGTGAGGGTGAGGCATTTTGCAACACAAGAGGCTGAGAGAGAGGGAGGGAGAGACAGAGAGAGAGAGAGAGAGAGAGAGAGACAGAAAAGGGGGTGGATAGGGGGCCATGATGAAGCAGAGCAATGGGGGGGAAGGGGGGGGGGGGAGATGAAGTGAAGGTGAGCGGGGGAGAGACAGCAAAGAAGAGGAGAGAGATTGTGTGTGCGCGTATCAAATGGAAAGATGAGAGAAGCAAAATTTGAGTTGTCTAATTTTTTTTCTGGTGTTGATAAAGAACCACCCGAACACAGCCAAGAGAGAGAGAGAGAGACAGAGAGAGGGAGAGAGAGAGAAGAGGAGAGAGAGAGAGAGAGAGAGAGATTGAGAGAGAGAGAGAGATAGAGAGAGAGATGAGAGAGATAGAGAGGGAGAGAGAGAGATAGACAGAGAGAGATATATAGACAGAAAGAGAGAGAGAGATAGACAGAGAGAGAGTAGAGAGAGACAAAGAGAAAATAGACAGAGACAGAGAGAGAGAGAGAGAGAGAGAGAGACAGGAGGAGAGAGATAGACAGAGAGAGAGAGAGAGACAGAGAGAGAGAGAGAGAGATAAATAGACACAGAGAGAGAGATAGACAGGGGAGAGAGAGAGAGAGAGAGAGATAGAGAGAGAGAGAGAGAGAGAGATGGAGAGAGAGAGAGAGAGAGAGAGAGAGAGAGAGAGATTGATTAGGAGCTTCCCAACACACACACAAATCACACGCACTGCACAAATTCTAAGTAGGAAAAACAAATCCAAAAAAATAATTGACAGAAATCCGGCGTGCCTTCCGCAAGATCGACAGCAATGGGAACGGGCAGATCTCGTGCTCTGAGCTGGCGCGTGCAGCCCGCGTGCTGGGCTATAACCCTACGATGAGGGAGGTGCGAGACATGATAGCCTCCGTGGACCAGGACTGTGAGTATCACATCGTTACTGATCAGATCCGCCTTTGATGTGTCAGACCAATAATTGACATAGGCTAGAACACCAAGGCTACATCAAAATGTTGTTATGGTTATGCGGGGATTGACAAGCTCCAAGCATAACATCCATCATCAGTCTCCAAAATCCCCCGAATACGAAGTGTGGCTGGGTAATCAAAAACGGTCACGCACGTATCCGTAGCTGATGCACTTGTAGGCTACCATAGTGTTCAAGTGCTTCTGCTATTGGGATTAGAGTACCTTAATTGGGATGATCCCTGGAGTCTTTTAGCCAGGGTATGACAAGAACAACAACAACAAGTGCAACGCCGAGCGGTAGCAAAGTCCCCTCGCAGCATCGCCGAGCTACTCGGAAATCGGAATGTGTCGGCTGTGCACATATATAAAAACGTATCAAAACAGCACGTAAGTACATAAAAACGCATCAAAACAGCACCTAACTGAATAGTTTTTTTTATATATAGCCTTGGTGTTCGGACCCGTGATTAGAGCACGCGCGATCATGCGCACACGCGCGCACAGAAAAATTCATGACAACTGTGTTATAGACCATTCATCAAGAAATGTGGAAAAAAACTGCATTAAAATACATGCAAAACTTCGCGAGATGATATTAGCGATTATGTCTTTCGGGGTTGGAACCCCGTAACTGGCGCGACCTTGACCTTAATGTAAAACTAAATACATCAGTGGATAGCTTGTATCTTGGCAAACTAGTATGCCACATTTGATGATGATAGACTGAATAGTTTTTGAGAAAAACGGACGAATAGCCGGACGGACGGGCGGAGGCACGACGGACGGACGGACGGACACCGGACGGACCAGACCAAAAACAATAGATCCCCGAACCTTCGGCCCGGGGACTAACAACAACAAACAACTGGTCAGATTTTTGGCAATTTTTTAAAAAGCGGTATTTCTGAACACCGACACGGATCAAAACGGACTCAAGCTGATATGGCCTGCCTAAGTTAAATCTTAGGATAGCAACCTTTTTTATTTTATTTTTATTAGAAACTTAGGACTCTCAGATTTTGCATGCAGTTAGGTAAATAGGATATCTGGGCCAGGTGGTTCAAAAATGAAGGTCATTAAATGGACAATGGTCAAGGTCACTGGAGCCAAAAATGCTGCCGCTCGGCTGGTTGATCTAGCGTTTGCACGCTCTAGTTTTGTTTTTGTTATTTACCTGACTACGCACCCGCACACATGTATACAATTATGCTCTATGTGTCACCCTCATTGTGCCCCCGTCTCTATGTGTCACCCTCATTGTGCCCCCGTCTCTATGTGTCACCCTCATTGTGCCCCCGTCTCTATGTGTCACCCTCATTGTGCCCCCGTCTCTATGTGTCACCCTCATTGTGTCCCCGTTTCTATGTCACCCTCATTGTGTCCCCGTTTCTATGTGTCACCCTCATTGTGTCCCCGTCTCTATGTGTCACCCTCATTGTGTCCCCGTTTCTATGTGTCACCCTCATTGTGCCCCCGTCTCTATGTGTCACCCTCATTGTGCCCCCGTCTCTATGTGTCACCCTCATTGTGCCCCCGTCTCTATGTGTCACCCTCATTGTGCCCCCGTCTCTATGTGTCACCCTCATTGTGTCCCCGTTTCTATGTCACCCTCATTGTGTCCCCGTTTCTATGTGTCACCCTCATTGTGTCCCCGTTTCTATGTCACCCTCATTGTGTCCCCGTTCTCTATGTCACCCTCATTGTGTCCCCGTTTCTATGTGTCACCCTCATTGTGTCCCCGTTTCTATGTCACCCTCATTGTGTCCCCGTCTCTATGTGTCACCCTCATTGTGTCCCCGTTTCTATGTGTCACCCTCATTGTGCCCCCGTCTCTATGTGTCACCCTCATTGTGCCCCCGTCTCTATGTGTCACCCTCATTGTGCCCCCGTCTCTATGTGTCACCCTCACTGTGTCCCCCGTCTCTATGTGTCACCCTCATTGTGTCCCCCGTCTCTATGTGTCACCCTCATTGTGTCCCCCGTCTCTATGTGTCACCCTCATTGTGTCCCCGTTTCTATGTGTCACCCTCATTGTGCCCCCGTCTCTATGTGTCACCCTCATTGTGTCCCCGTCTCTATGTTACCCTCATTGTGTCCCCGTCTCTATGTGTCACCCTCATTGTGCCCCCGTCTCTATGTGTCACCCTCATTGTGTCCCCGTCTCTATGTGTCACCCTCATTGTGTCCCCGTCTCTATGTGTCACCCTCATTGTGCCCCCGTCTCTATGTGTCACCCTCATTGTGTCCCCGTCTCTATGTGTCACCCTCATTGTGTCCCCGTTTCTATGTCACCCTCATTGTGCCCCCGTATCTATATGTCACCCTCATTGTGTCCCCCGTCTCTATGTGTCACCCTCATTGTGCCCCCGTCTCTATGTGTCACCCTCATTGTGCCCCCGTCTCTATGTGTCACCCTCATTGTGCCCCCCCGTCTCTATGTGTCACCCTCATTGTGTCCCCGTCTCTATGTGTCACCCTCATTGTGTCCCCGTCTCTATGTGTCACCCTCATTGTGCCCCCGTCTCTATGTGTCACCCTCATTGTGCCCCAGTCTCTATGTGTCACCCTCATTGTGCCCCAGTCTCTCTGTGTCACCCTCAGTACGTACCCCCGTCTCTATGTGTCACCCTCATTGTGCCCCCGTTTCTATGTGTCACCCTCATTGTGCCACCGTCTCTATGTGTCACCCTCATTGTGCCCCCGTCTCTATGTGTCCCCGTCTCAATCGTGTCCCCGTCTCTATGTCTCACCCTCATTAAGCCCCTGTCTCTATGTGTCATCCTCATTGTGCCCCCCGTCTCTATGTGTCCCTTCGGATTTGGGTTATATATTTTTAGTGTTTGGGTTAGGCGGGTCAGGATAAACAGAGGCGGAGGGATATGACATACGAGATAAAGACATAATAAAGAGACAGGGGCGTGAGATTAAAATTAGGAAGATATCGAGACAGGGGCACATTGCTACATATCAGTGTTTGTGTGTGTGCGTGCGCCAAGGCCGGATCTAGGGGGGTTTCCTGATCCCCCCCCCCCCCTGCCCCAAGCATATACCTTAAACAAAGGTGAAAAGTCAGAAAATGACTCCATTAACTAAATTGCAAACATTTCCGGGGGCTTTGCCCCCTGGGCCCCCAAAAGGGCACTACCCTTTAATCCAGAACCTATGCAGCTCCCTGGACCCCTGACGGACCCCCACCCCCACCCATTACGAATGATTTGGTCCGGCCGTGCGTGTGTGTATGCATGTGTGTTATTTACCCCCCAACCCAACCCACTATGCTTATACATCTTCTTCCCAAGGCAACGGTCAAATCGACTTCCCGGAGTTCGTCCAGCTGATGCGGGATCGTTTCGGGGCTCTGGAGTACCAGGCCCTGCACGTCCAGGAGGCCTTCAGAGCCCTCGACAAGGACGGCAACGGAGTCATCGACGTCCACGAGCTGAGGGGGTTCCTCCAGCACACCGGGGAGGAGCCCCTCACGGACAGGGAGTTCCGGGCCGTCATGGAGGACCTGGATGTCAACAAGGATGGACAGATCGACTACAACGGTGAGATAAGGGAGGGTGTCGTGCACTACATGTTGCAGTTCGCTCAGGAAAGTATCTGCTTATGGAGCCTGCAGAACCGGGCCAAACGATTCTGGAGAAGGAGGAGGGGGGCGGGGGGTTCTGCCATGGAGATCCAGGGTGGTGCATAGATCCAGATATCAAGGGGCATAGTCCTTGTGGAGGTTCAGAGGGGGCCAAGCCACCACAAAATTGTGCTATTTAACGATTTTTAAGGCAAAAATAGAGCCAAATTCTGACATGGTAAATCCACATTTACTTGTATAAGGTAAGTTTACATGCTTGGGGCTGAGGGTGGTATCCGGAAACCCCCCTAGATCCGGCCATCAGCCTTTCACGGTCAGAGAGTTTGAGAGTGATGTCAGGCAGGCCCCAATGTTAAGGATATAATAATAGTGGAACCTCCATTATAAGACTCCCTCCCACATAAGACCTACTTCTCCGAGACATTGCCTTTCTTTGAAAGTATTAAAATTACCTCCCTTATAAGACCTTCAAAAATCATCCAAAATGAGGTCTCAAGATGACTACAATGGTGAGATGTACACAATGATGTTCTTTATGTTATGGACTTCTTGTTGGGAAATTCAGAATAAATCTTTAAGAAGCCGGTTACCATAGAGTTCCAGATGATCCTGATATTGATCGACTACACATCGGTGAGATAATAATGGTGTTACTACGTTTGGCATATGCAGTTTTGTTCCCTTTTCGACCAAGAAAATTTAAGTTTTAGCTATGGAACTCCTCACAGAGTTCCAGAATGGTATAGTGGATCTGGATGTTATCAAGGATGGAAAGATATAGCAATGGCTTGGAGTCAAAACGGACTATCTTTAGATAGTCCATTGACGTATTATTGGACTTATTACAAAAACTAATAACTTGTATCAAACAATGACTGCAGAAATATAAAAAAAAGGGGTATGCTTTTTATATTTATGTAGTCTTTTTTTTATACAAGTGATTAGTTTTCGTAATAATTAGTTCAATAATATGTCAATGGACTATCTAAAGATGGTCCGTTTTGACTCCAAGCCATCGACATTAGACTGTAACGGTGAGATGAGGGTGTTTATATGTGGCATTTTGTACAGAACATTTAAATTTCATGTGAATCCCTACCCATCACATAGAGCGAGCATTGCTGCATTATTATGGAAGATCTGGATGTTCACAAAGATGGAAAAGTTCGACTTCGAACGATGGCAAGATTTGTCGTCACGTGTTCTTCTTCTTTCTGGTGACAACCATCCTGTTTGAGAGAAAGAGAATCTGAGGGAGAGACTGATACATGATTATGTAATTTGTCCATTTGACGTGCATGCTTTCGTTGTTGTTGGATTGTGTCTTGTGCAAAACCAAAACGATTTCCTTTGTATTACGGTGCATTGGCTGATTAAAGAATCTTGATCTCTTTTTGATGGTTATGGTTGTTGAAAACAGGAGGGATCCAACCTGGCAACAGATAATGTAATTAATTTTCTTGGCCGTCCGGATGACTGCTGCTGGTATGATAGGGAAAGAATGGGAATTGGAGAGGGGGGCCTACAGGGAGGGGGTGGGTGGGTGGAAGAGTATGGGGCAAGTGTAGGCTTGTAAGTTGAAAATGGTGACTGCCAGGTCTAGTCGCAAGAATGATGAAAAACAAGGTGAAAAAGAAGTTTTGACCTGTTGTAGAGGATCAATGAAGTATAAGGCGCAGGGCTGTATATATAGTCCGTAAAATACAGTAAATTGTGTTTGTTTCTTATGTGGACAGAAACTTGTGATTTGCATAAAACAATGCCTTTTGTTTCTTATCCATAATTTTGATGGCTGCATTGTTGAATGTTGTGCGCACCTGCCACCATATATCAACAACCAAATAACAGTTATCCCGTTCTGTCTGTGTTCACTCTTGTGTCAAATACACTATCTCCTGTTTGTGATCATTTCGTTTCAGAATTGGCCAAGAAAATGTGCAGCCTGGATGGCACAGGATGAACACCTGCAACTCAAGACTTCTGACTTCACCCCCTCCCCCCCATGGGGGCCCTTTGTATAAATAGTTCCCCCACCTTCTGTGCTTGTAACTTCCTCTAGTCTGTCACTCTCTTTGACTCTGCCTTTCCCCTTTGCTTACTGTCATCTACTATCTTTCTGCCTTACCGGTCCATCCCCCTGCCACCTTTTTTCACAAAACATTTCCTCCAGCCGAAGTCAGATTTGCTGGGCCTAACTATTTCTTAGTTAGGCGCATAACGGCAGCATGATGCATCTGCGCTCAAAATTGACAGGAAACTGTCTGAGCGATTGAGGAAGAAGAAGAGACTTGACCAAATCGAAGACCTGTGTGTTTAAATTCACATCTAATAAATATATTATGATGGTGCACGATAAAACCTTACATCAGTAGAGCATACTTTTTATTAGCAAAACGTAGTCAACTACCCTAAAACAGACCCGTTCACCCCCTACACAAGTCTTGAGTCTGGATAGCTGAAATGAGTAGTTTTGGTGCAAAATGTGTAGTTTTATTCACTAAACCATCAAAGAATGTTCACTGAAAATGAGTAGTAAAGAGCATTATTTTCAATTTTGAAGAGTAGTAGAGGTCCAAATTGAGTAGAATACTACTCGAAAAGAGTAGAGTAAACAGGTCTGCTAAAATATCAAATTTGTGTTGACTTACGGGCAAATTAAATACTTTAAAATATCACATTTGTGTTGACTTACGGGCAAATTAATTACCCTAAAATATCACATTTGTGTTGACTTACGGGCAAATTTATTATTACCAATATACAAAATGTGAGGTCAAAAATGTGACGATTTATTTGTTTAATCACTTTTTTTCAATCACAACGTTCATCAACAAAGAGCTAAATTTTGCAAATGAAGTATCTTCGATGTCACATGTCATTTCAAGTGAGAGTAAAACCAAAATCAGAAAAGATATTTACATTTAATTTTCTGTGCATATCTATTAGGAAGGGTAAATCTATCATGTGAAATAAAATGTCAATTTATACAAAAAGTTCCTTTAGGATTGTTCCTGTATATCTATTAGGAATGTTTATCATGTGAAATAAAATGTCAATTTATACAAAAAGTTCCTTTAGGATTGTTCCTGTATATCTATTACTTAGTATTAGGAATGTTAAATCTATCATGTGAAATAACAGGCATGGTAGTGGGGGCAAAGTGGTTTTCAAGGAAAATGGCTGGGGGTCCAAAGAAAATTCAATAAATGAGTGAAATGTTGACTTTTTCATGCCATTTCAATGCATTAAAATGTTTTGTTTCAAACTGTTTCGCGGAGGTCTACCAAAGTACCATGCCTGAATAAAATGTCAATTTATACAAAAAGTTCCTTTAGGATTGTTGCTGTATATCTATTAGGAATGTTTATCATGTGAAATAAAATGTCAATTTATACAAACAGTTCCTTTAGGATTGTTGCTGTATATCTATTAGGAATGTTAAATCTATCAACTGAAATAAAATGTCAATTTATACAAACAGTTCCTTTAGGATTGTTGCTGTATATCTATTAGGAATGTTAAATCTATCAACTGAAATAAAATGTCAATTTATACAAACAGTTCCTTTAGGATTGTTGCTGTATATCTATTAGGAATGTTTATCATGTGAAATAAAATGTCAAATTTATACAAACAGTTCCTTTAGGATTGTTGCTGTATATCTATTAGGAATGTTAAATCTATCAACTGAAATAAAATGTCAATTTATACAAAGTTCCTTTAGGATTGTTGCTGTATATCTATTAGGAATGTTTATCATGTGAAATAAAATGTCAATTTATACAAACAGTTCCTTTAGGATTGTTGCTGTATATCTATTAGGAATGTTTATCATGTGAAATAAAATGTCAATTTATACAAACAGTTCCTTTAGGATTGTTGCTGTATATCTTATCTATTAGGAATGTTTATCATGTGAAATAAAATGTCAATTTATACAAACAGTTCCTTTAGGATTGTTGCTGTATATCTATTAGGAATGTTTATCATGTGAAAATAAATGTCTATTTATACAAACAGTTCCTTTAGGATTGTTGCTGTATATCTATTAGGAATGTTAAATCTATCAAGTGAAATAAAATGTCAATTTATACAAACAGTTCCTTTAGGATTGTTGCTGTATATCTATTAGGAATGTTTATCATGTGAAAATAAATGTCTATTTATACAAACAGTTCCTTTAGGATTGTTGCTGTATATCTATTAGGAATGTTAAATCTATCAAGTGAAATAAAATGTCAATTTATACAAACAGTTCCTTTAGGATTGTTGCTGTATATCTATTAGGAATGTTAAATCTATCAAGTGAAATAAAATGTCAATTTATACAAACAGTTCCTTTAGGATTGTTGCTGTATATCTATTAGGAATGTTAAATCAACTGAAATAAAATGTCAATTTATACAAACAGTTCCTTTAGGATTGTTGCTGTATATCTATTAGGAATGTTAAATCTATCAAGTGAAATAAAATGTCAATTTATACAAACAGTTCCTTTAGGATTGTTGCTGTATATCTATTAGGAATGTTTATCATGTGAAATAAAATGTCAATTTATACAAACAGTTCCTTTAGGATTGTTGCTGTATATCTATTAGGAATGTTTATCATGTGAAATAAAATGTCAATTTATACAAACAGTTCCTTTAGGATTGTTGCTGTATATCTATTAGGAATGTTAAATCTATCAAGTGAAATAAAATGTCAATTTATACAAACAGTTCCTTTAGGATTGTTGCTGTATATCTATTAGGAATGTTAAATCAACTGAAATAAAATGTCAATTTATACAAACAGTTCCTTTAGGATTGTTGCTGTATATCTATTAGGAATGTTAAATCTATCAAGTGAAATAAAATGTCAATTTATACAAACAGTTCCTTTAGGATTGTTGCTGTATATCTATTAGGAATGTTTATCATGTGAAATAAAATGTCAATTTATACAAAAAGTTCCTTTAGGATTGTTGCTGTATATCTATTAGGAATGTTTATCATGTGAAATAAAATGTCAATTTATACAAACAGTTCCTTTAGGATTGTTGCTGTATATCTATTAGGAATGTTTATCATGTGAAATAAAATGTCAATTTATACAAACAGTTCCTTTAGGATTGTTGCTGTATATCTATTAGGAATGTTTATCATGTGAAATAAAATGTCAATTTATACAAACAGTTCCTTTAGGATTGTTGCTGTATATCTATTAGGAATGTTAAATCTATCAACTGAAATAAAATGTCAATTTATACAAAAAGTTCCTTTAGGATTCTTCCTGTGCATCTATTAGGAATGTTAAATCTATCAAGTGAAATAAAATGTCAATTTATACCAAACGTTCCTTTAGGATTCTTCCTGTGCATCTATTACTTTGTATTAGGAATGTTAAATCTATCAAGTGAAATAAAATGTCAATTTATACCAAACATTCCTTTAGGATTGTTGCTGTGCATCTATTAGGAATGTTAAATCTATCAAGTGAAATAAAATGTCAATTTATACAAACATTCCTTTAGGATCGTGTCTGGTCTTCTCATGCCCAATCTAAATACAATATGCTGTTGATATACCATATTCTACGGATTATTACCCGATTACAAGGCGCACCCCAAATTGAACACAAAATTCAGATTTTGTTACTCTATTTTCTTACTATATGCGTTTTGTGCGCGCACTATTGTTCCAGTCTTTGTATTCTTATTACATGATTGTAAGCGCTTAGGGTCTTTTTTTAAGATTAAGCACCATAGATATTCATTATATGGCGCAGGGATATCAAAAATAATCGTCGCTGTCCGACGCTAACCGTGTATCTACAAAATTTGACAAAAATACATTTTTTACTGAAACTCCTTCCAGTGACCTCACGCAGGTCTTCTATAAATATCTTGTCTGCGACCAATGAAAATGCTCAAATTTGTCACATGATACCACAGAAATAATCAGTGTATGTGGCGGGTTGTTGCTGGTTTTGACGCGATAAGCGTGTAACTGGTCACGCTAATCGTGTAACTGCCGGCAGCTGTCGTATCTCCCATTGTGAGAACAATGCACTAACTTTGTGACTAACCGTGTAACTGAATTATCACGAAAATGTTGGGTGTTATACTGTTAATGCAACTTTTATTGTGTCACGTGTTTACTCATCGGTAAAGAAGAAGGGTCAAGCGTATATCAAATGGGGATTGACTTTGTAGCAAGCGACAATATGTTTTTTGATGCCCCTGTAAAATCACTTACTGTGTAAATACACGGTTAGCGTCGGACAGCGACGTAATATATCTTACACGAACTTAGAATCCGTAAAATATGGTAGGTCTTTTCTGTATCCTTTTGAAGAAATTTGAGACCTAATGTGAATGGCTGACAACAATCATTCAATTTGTTTTCCAATGGCAATAAACTGTGTGGAATATTTTTTCTCCAAAAGACAATAGCTTTCGTCTCGAGAGTACGAGTAAGCTGCCTCACACTAGTAGTATGCAGCCATGAGAATTGTCCTCTGAAAACCACAGAAAAAGGCCCATCAAGGCCCCACATAGCAGAGGGCCAACTCTAAAACCAGTTCCAACTCCAAGCATGGGTGCAACTACACAAAATGAAAAAACCCTGAAAGGCCGGGGTCCAGGGGCAATGTCCCCTCTGCAGCTGAAGCAAAAAAATGATTTATGAAGGTATTTTAGTTTGTTTTTTCCACAATTTATACAATTGCTTATTTTAAAGTGTTTGAAAAATACAGTAGACACACAAAGATCTTGTTTGACAAATTAAAAAAAAAAGGAACTTCCTATTCTGGGAAAATTCAAAAACAGGAAATCCTTGCATACCAGGAAAAGTTGCACCCATGAGTGGCACAGAGGTATCGCGTTCGCTTCGTGTCAAGTAAACCTGAGTTCGAACCTGGGTACAGGGGATTTTTCTTCTCACTTTGCACTAGGCCTTACAGTCTGAACGTGGAGTCTTTCGGATTACTGAGATGATAAACTGAGGTCTCGTGTGCCCATGCACTTAGCACACATTAAACCATGTGACTATAAAGTACCCAATGCCCAAAAGGGCTTACATTCATGAAGAAATTACTTTTAAATGTTATCTCCGACAGTCCTCAGAAACAAAGGCAAAACGTCTGCCATTATCATTATAGACCAATCCTATGCCAGAAATTCTCAGCCCTCTGACAATTATGATGCCTGCAACTGTGAAACACAGGCATTAATAGTTTAGATTTTGTTTCCATTAGTGTTCTAGTTAGCCCTGTTGCTTTTCGATAAGACTTTAAAGGAAGAAGCGTCAGGCATTAGCTTCCATTTTAGACACAGAACGACAACACATTTCTGGCCGCAGCCGACAGTTTGTCGGCTTGACCTAGTTACAGCTGTGGCCTGTACACCCACTTTCGCTTTTGGTTGTTGCCATGGTCAATAGAAGTAGAGAGATCTTTATCAAGTGAGTTTCAAAGGGAAACTACTCTCCTAACTTCCTTCTAACTACCACGTGCCGTGAATCACCGCATTTTCTTCAAAATTATGGCAAAAATAACATTTTTCACGACGGAAGAAGTCATCCATGAAATCTTCATGTATGAACTAAGCGAGGCAGACGACGACGATTCAAGTGACGATTCCACTCCAGCATCGATTTTGGCGACGATTAAGATGCAAATGTTGCCGAAAGTGATGCAAGGAATGCCGTAGCAGACTGTCGAAAACGATGAAAATGCCCATTCTTTGTTCGTCAATGCAACAAGAAATGGTAATCAAAACGCTCGTGGTCGAAGCACACGAGGGCGTGGAAGAGTTGCGGAAAGAGGTCGAGTTACCAGTCACTCAGTGAGTGTGTGTGTGTGCGTGCGTGTGTGTGGGGAGGTGAGAGCCATTCAGTGACCGAGTGTGAGTGTGTGCCGCACAGCAAGTGTGTGTATGTATGAGTGTGTGTGTGCATGTGTGTGAATCACTCAGTGTGTGCGCGTGCGTGCGCCGGTACATGTATTTTGCAAAGTGTCAATCACATCCATTCAGAAATAAGCATGAGAGAGCACTTTCCGTGACATACCCGGACTTTTCCTGCACATGCCTAAAATTACTTGGTCCAAGGGGAGGCAATCCGCCCACATTACTAAGTCAGAAGTGTTAAAATAGAAAGATGAAAAAGTGACAGTGACCGAGACAGAGGGAAAAAAATATTTCAGAGACTTAGTGCGATTTTTCTCACGCCAGAGGGCATGACGCTCGTGTGGGGCTAATCCTCTCTATATTATTAGTTGGGGATAAAGAAAGAGAGAGAGACAGTAAGTGGTCCTACCATCACTCTCTCTCTCACTACGCCCAAGTAAGAAAATCACGTGATAAGCCCCTAGTGCATTGACTGCCCTCTGGCGTGAAAAATATCGCCATAGGTTGACCACTGAGAGAGGTACGAAAGAGACAGTGAGCGAGACAAAGATGGATTCTGATTGAACGACAGAGGAAAAACAAAACAGAGGTGGGAAAGAGACTTGTTTGACAATCGAGCCAGACAAAGAGAAATCAGAAATTGAACAGAGTGTAGCTGAAAGACAGATAAGGAACCCATGTAGCAAAGAAATTACAAACACACATAAATCTATTTCATTAATCATACAAAACAGAAACAACCGAATGTATTAAAACTTGCACTTTATTTCTCAAAGCTAAGAAATCTGGTCGAACGATTTTTCGTGGCTTGGCTGGCTCTTAGTCGAACAGACCTGCACACAGAAAGAAAAATAATGTTAATGAACAGTGTGCCGAATTTACCCCATCAGCAACCTTTTTTTTCCCCGTCTTCCAATTGGGGATGTTTATCCTGCACCGTGCTCACCGGTCTTCATTCAGACCATTATTAGCGCACAGGATGTGTGCTATGTGAATTCGTGTCATCCACCCCACCGGCACACACGGCCTACTCGTACCGAATATTGGGAAGGGCTTCACAGCTGTTCCGTCGCACACAAAGTCAAGCTATTTAGTTAAAAGACTGAATCTAAAAATCTTAGATAAGAAAATGCACCAAGCAGATCTATATAAAATATTTTGGCTGTAAGTTCTACATCGTATTTTAAACAACATATTTCTTCCATCAGATTAATTGTAAAAACTTTCTTTGTTGAGCAGCATCATGAAACATGTTTGGCAAAAAATGTTCTTAAATAATCCACTTAGTATCGCAAACATAAATAAACTTGCCCAGAGCGAAACTTAGCAATTTCCACTGGATACAACTAATGGAGTCATATACTGTACTACAACATATTCTTGACTGTTTATGGAAAGCTACTTATGGTAAACTTGCCCAGAGCGAAACTTAGCAATTTCCACTGGATACAACTAATGGAGTCATATACTGTACTACAACATATTCTTGACTGTTTATGGAAAGCTACTTATGGTAAACTTGCCCAGAGCGAAACTTAGCAATTTCCACTGGATACAACTAATGGAGTCATATACTGTACTACAACATATTCTTGACTGTTTATGGAAAGCTACTTATGGTAAACTTGCCCAGAGCGAAACTTAGCAATTTCCACTGGATACAACTAATGGAGTCATATACTGTACTACAACATATTCTTGACTGTTTATGGAAAGCTACTTATGGTAAACTTGCCCAGAGCGAAACTTAGCAATTTCCACTGGATACAACTAATGGAGTCATATACTGTACTACAACATATTCTTGACTGTTTATGGAAAGCTACTTATGGTAAACTTGCCCAGAGTGAAACTTAGCAATTTCCACTGGATACAACTAATGGAGTCATATACTGTACTACAACATATTCTTGACTGTTTATGGAAAGCTACTTATGGTAAACTTGCCCAGAGCGAAACTTAGCAATTTCCACTGGATACAACTAATGGAGTCATATACTGTACTACAACATATTCTTGACTGTTTATGGAAAGCTACTTATGGTAAACTAAAGTTGGCTTAAAAAAACTGAAAATATAGATGAACTAAATGTTCCCCCCGAAACAGCTGTGACTTTAGCGTGTGCCAGATTTTGTGCATGCGTTCACACTCGGGACCTGTTTTTGAAAAGTCTCCCCCCCCCCCTCCAACTGATGTCAGGTACCCATTTAAACCTGGATGGAGTGAGGAAAATAGGAGTAAAGTGCCATTCCCAAGGACACACCACTGCTATCGGAGCTGGGTTCGAACCTGCATACTCGCAAACCTGACGGATTACGAGCTAACGACTCTGAGCCACAGTGGCTCCTTAATAGGCTGTATTCTCACAACTGCTTAAAGGCATAACAACCGATCCCAGGGATCGGGTCTAGACTGCTAGGCTAGTCGCTGCAAAATTCTGCCTAGCAGTGGCTCGGGCAGCAGGGAAACAAGAACAGTTGAACCATCTCTGTCGCGAGCAATTAAAAATGATGGCGCGCGCCTCGCGTGAAAGCTTTATACATGCCGGCTGTGCGTTTAAAGGCCTATCAACCGATCCCAAGAAATGGGTCATGCCAGTCCAACACATCTGACGCGGCGTGTGAAGCCTGCTGTCTCGCACAATAGTGGAAAAAGAAGAGAAAACCTGCTTCTGTGGCCTGCAGCGATTCAAATGTGAACGCGCCTACCCTCCTTTTATACTCCTGTTGTGGCTCTGTGATTTCTACTCTCTATCAAATGAAAAGAAAACCAAATTTTCTTCCAACTAAAAAGTTGGATAGTGTGAGGTGGCTTTTGCATAAATTTAGTCTCGCAAATGTTCACATATGCAAAAACAAACCCATGAAAACGAGTGAAACGAAGGATAAGTTGATAGTACGATTTCTTACCGAAGCCCATGTCGTCATCAGATTCCTCCGACTCCTCTTTCTTCTCCTCTTTCTTGGCCTCAGCTGCTAACACACACAGAGAATAAAACAACAATCAACACATTGACCTTAAAAAACAACAATAATATCAGAAAGTACAATTTCACATCAATCAGAATGATTTTTTTTCTTCGTTGTCTTCCTGACCTCAGCTGCAATCACACACACAGTAAAACAATCATCAACATATTGATCATACAATGTCAACAGAACCAGCCGCTGTGGCACAGTAGTAACGTCGCAGACTAGTGGCTGGGAGGTCTCGGGTTCGAATCCCATCAGAGGCCAGGTTTTTTTCCGGTCCAGGACCGACTCTTACCTAGAGTGTGTTCAATGGTAAGACTGAAACCATGCAGTTGAGCTTCCAACGGATGCGATTCTGAGAGTGCTGCACTAATTTCATGACCAACACTGCAGGTGTATGTAGTTCTCGGGCCTGGTTAACGCTGGGATATCGTTATGAAATGAAGCATAGAGTACAGCCCTGTGAATTCCAAGAACAAATGTGATTGGCGCATCGAGACCACGTGATTGAATCGCATAGTTGTGCGATTTTAGTGGACGTGTGCTGGCCCTTAACTCATTCAACACTGGCCGATTGCTTCCCTTTACAACCGTTCAACACGAATGTGCTTAACCATTCACAATTCCGGTGAAGCCATGCAACCCAAACCGGTATAGAAGTGTTCCTCTATGGTCCCTTAATAGTTTTCAACCAATGAAATCACTTCTAGTCTATTTTTAGTACCGCAATGAATGCAAATGAGTCACTACCCCTCTCTTCGTTTTCTTTGTCATGCTTTTTTCAAAATCTGCTAATAATTTTTTTTAAATGGAATTATAACATATGCTAGCTTTTATTATTATAAACAATACCGCAAAGTTTCAAAGCTGTGGTTAAGCATTATTTTTTTAAAATATTTTTTATGTAATGATGCAAACCTGCCTAGTGTGGAACGTTTGTGCGAAGTATGTACGCTATAGCGTACATTAGTGTTGAGAGAGTTAACAAGGGAGCATTTGCGCTGGCTCTGGTGCTGCAGCCAAAGGGATCTGTTGGCCTTTTGGAGACCATCAACGCCAGCAGTCCTCAAATCCCTTTGGCCGAGAGAGTGGGAATGTACCCTGAGCAAGGCTTCTCCACACTTTCAAACTTTAGCTGCCTGAGCGCACTGGAGTAGCAGCTGTTATCTGGCAGTCATTGTCGGAAACGATACAGAGGCATACAGATGTTTTCAGTGTTTCAATTGTTCAGCACAGATGAAGGGTTCAGACAGATTTTTCACATCAAAATTCACAAACTTTCAAATACCCTTTATCCTATTTCTTAAAGACCTCTCACGACATGCAATGATGACAATTGCTTCGATCATGATCATTCAAGTTGCACTGGTATAGACAAAAGACCTGAATATAGTGAAGGGAAGTAACTCGACAAATCGAAGATGTCTGCTATATGGGAAATTAGTGAAATTAAATTGCTTCTTAAGCGAACAAGACCATTTTTTTTTTATGGCATCAATGACTTTTTCCCAAACCATTTCACGATTTTCATAGATCAAAGCCAATTTTCAAAGACTTGAAAATAGCACTCCATTTCTCAAAGATCTTCAAAGACTGTGCGAACCCTGCAGATGCGAGTCTACAACACTCAAATCTCCCATCTGACGCAATGGATTTCAGGCCAGTGCATTACAAAACGCAACAAATTTCACCTGACAAAGGTGGGGGTTTTTAACCCTTTCGCCGCCAATGTCGCATTTATGCACAATGGTTTTAACACCCATGTCACTAAAAGGCATTAAATCCAATTAATTTAATGGAACGGATTTGGCTGAAAAATGGCTGGCGGTGAAAGGGTTACAGTTAAAAACTTTGAGAGCCACCCCCTCCCCAAATATCTAGGTGACCTAAAATTCTAGAGGCATAATCTGTGCGCTTACCATACTTTTCGGAATATAAGACGCAACTTATTAAAAGGCGCACCCCCCAAATTTGACAAGTCAGTCAGATTTTGTTATTGTATTTTCTTATTATATTATTAGTCAAATTCTTGAATAGGTCGCAGGTGTCTCTGTCTGGGGAAAAAGTATCGCCGTAAGGGCCAGGCACATGTCCACTAAAATCGTATGACTGTACGTTACGATTCGATCACGTGGTCTTGATGCACCCATCACATTTGTTCTTAGAGACCACGTGATCTAATCGCAGTCGTGCAATTTTAGTGGACGTGCAATTTTAGAGTCCGAAAAATACATTATTTTCATCCCTTCATTTTGAAGATAGAGGCGCATAACACATCTGCGCTCATAATTGACAGGAAACTGAGCGATCGAATAATAATTAACACTGGTCATACTCATACAAACATGGGTGCAACTACACAAAATGAAAAAACCCTGAAAGGTCGGGGTCTAGGGGTAATGTCCCCCTGCAGCTGAAGAAAAAAAATTGATTTATGAAGGTATTTTAGTTTGCTTTTTCCACAATTTTATGCTTATTTTAAAGTGTTTGAAAAATACAGTAGACACACAAAGATCTTGTTTGACAAATTTAAAAAAAGGAACTTCCTTTCCTGGTAAAATTCAAAAACAGGAAATCCTTGTATACCAGGAAAAGTTGCACCCCAGGGCAACACTGACATTCTAAAGGACCCTCTAAAACGAATGTGCAGGGGGTCCCAGGGATGCACTACAAAAATTCTTTTTAGCATTTACTATGCCACTGGGACCCTCTATCCCGCCTCTAGGACCCTCTATACTGTTAGTGAAGGAGTCCCTGGGACCCCTTGTTTTGTGGGTCGATTGGGAGCCCTGCACCCATGTACAAATCGCTCTCCCCCCCACGACTCACCAGGTGCGGCGGCAGCAGTATCCACACCAGCGGCAGGAGCCCCAGCAGCCGGTGCAGCGCCAGCCGAGCTGCCCACGTTGCTCACCAGCTCCTTGATGGAGATGCCCTCCAGAGCCTTGGAGAACAGGCCTGAACACACAGAGATCCAGGCATAAATCACTTGACACACAGAGCTAGTCATACATAGCTCCTTGATAAAGATGGGCCCTACAGAGTCGGCCTGAAACGCACAGAAAACCACTCTTTTGACACAAAGCTAGCCATACAGCTCAAACAGCTGCAAAAAGGAAGTCACTGGAATCTTTTCATTTTTAAAGAAAATTTATTAGAAAGGGCCAAAATCGGCTGTCCTGAGGGAATTTTCATGCGTTCATGCATTGTGCTGACGGCACACGCCGCAGCGAGAGGGGTTGTGCTGAAAGTGCAATACCTGTGCGACTGAAGGGACAATAGAGTGGAACCTCCCTTATAAGACTCCCTCCCACATAAGACCTACTTCTCTGAGACATTGCCCTTCTTTGAAAGTATTAAAATTACCTCCCTTATAAGACCCCATCCCCTTATAAGACCTCATTTTGGATTATTTTTTAAGGTCTTATAAGGGAGGTTCCACTGTAGTAAAATACAGATAAATCATAAAAAAAAAGAAACCCAGCAGGTGGTTACTTACTGGGCCAGTAGGGTTCCACGTTGACGCCGGCAGCCTTTAGGATGGTGTTCAGCTTGTCAGCCTGAAACACATGTCGCATCAGATTCCATACAATGAACTGAATATCATTCAACAATATACACAGAAACACACTTCCGCCATTAACAGATCTCTAGGAAGGAAAAATCATGTGACGTCTTGGTCTACTGAAATACTGGGGGTCTTTTGTAATTGTATAAATAGTTCCCCCACCTTCTGGAAGTTCTATGCTTGTAATTTTCTCTAATCTGCCACTCTTTGACTCTTGCCTTTTCTCTTTGCTTTCTATCATCTACTATCTTTCTGACTTATTGGCCCATTCTCCTGCCTGTAAAAAAAAAAATCTTAAAAATAATTTTTCTCCTTTGAGCTCCTCTGAAATCGGAATGTGTTGACTGTACACAGCTGGGAGACCAGTGAAAACTGACAACCGGTCAAATAGTACCTTACCCATTATGATTATGGCCTAGGAACGCAGGTTTTTGTGTGTTTTTTATATGTCAGTCTTTCAGTGCTTTGAGAAACCATTTCTTTCGTGTTCTCTTCTGAAGTTCTGTGGTGGTGGCCAACCTTTTTTAAAATTATAATACATGTACATAAATTTAATTATAATAGAACTGAAGTAATTGCACACACTTAAGGGGGGGGGGGGGGGGTGGGGGGGGGGGGGGGGGGGGGGGGGGGGGGGGGGGGGGGGGGGGGGGGGGAAGAAGAATCGTCAATAGATTACCTTTAGATACATGTGCTTAGTGCCTCATTGTTCTACAACTGTCAGTCATTTGACAAGATCTAGATTAGAATACGCTGCAACTGTGTGGGATCCTTACACCAAGCAGGACGTCGACAGGCTGGAGCACACCCAAAGACAGGCAGCCCGCTTCATCACCAAAGACTATAAGTCACAGAATCCGGGCTGTGTGACTAAGAAGATGCTCCAGGACTTGAAAATTCCAACACTGGAGGAGCATCGTAAAGACCAACGCCTCAGCCTCCTACACAAGATCTCTGAGGCTCAGATCCCAGCTTTACCACCAGAGGATTTTTTAACTCCAGTCAACACAAATCGTCGTAGGATCAGGCCCACAAGATACGCTGACTGCACAACAGAGAACATTGTTCAGAGACAAGCTGTGCAAAATTCAAGAGGCTTCATAGTTCCACCAAGCAGCACAGCTCAGTACAGCAACTCCTTCTTTGTAAGAACAGTGATGGAGTGGAATCAACTGACCGACGAAGCCATCGCAGCAGGCCCCACCAGCGCAGCACTATCAGCGCCAGGCGGTTCACCTTCGGGGCCTGCTCCAACTAAAGATTAAAATAGGGAATTAGATTTAGAGGCCATAGGTCAAAGTAGTGGTAAATGAAGGGCAGGAGCTGTGCCGGTCGGGGTTCGTCCCCGGTGAGCGCTACGCTAGCCGGATTGGTCCAGCCTGGATACTATGAAAAGGCCTATGGTCAACTCTTAAAAAACTGTCAACACCACCACAGTAAAACAGACTTTCTTTATTTAAAAAAAGAAAGAAAAAAACAAAGATTTTCTAATAGGGCATTTGCCACATGAGGGCGAACTTGAATTTGACAGTTGAATTAGAAAGATCAGCGTAACTCGGGCAGAACGAGTGCGGGCAAATTAGTAGTCTAGCATAGAGAACGAACACTCGTGGCAAATGCCCTATTCTTAGTGCGCTCTCCCAGTTCCGTCGAGTACATAGCCTTCATAGGCTCCTTCGATGTATTTAATACCAGAACTAGAACCAGACAAGCAAAATGAAAACGGCGACGATTAAATGGTCATGTTTTCTGATTTTGCTCGAAAACAATTGGTCAGATCAGGTCAGATCTTCAGGGCAGCCAGGCCTCGCGGCCTCTTGATGTGCCCTATCTTTTGATTGTTTGTTATTGTGGCTTTGTTCATTAATCAGATTGGCACCGCTGTGGCGCTTTTTGAACTATCATTGTCGTCTTAATCATAATTGTATTTAAAAACATTAATTTTGGGGTCACTATCTAGGAGGTTTTTGAAATGGTTAATGTTGGAAGCAAGTTTAGTTTGTGCAGGGAGATTGTTCCAGTGCTGGGTGACTCTATTAGAAAAGAAGTTTTTTCTCATATTAGTTCTACTGTATTGGGTTAGTATTTTTAGATCACTGTTACGGGTTCTCAAATCGTTAGACAATTGAAACAAATGCTTGTTAGTTCTGTCAGGGTTATTCAAAATTTTATATACAGTTATCAAATCTCCCCTTACTCTTCTAAATTTTAAGGATGGTAAACTTAACTTATGAAGTCTGTCCCCATATTCCAAATTTTGTATTGATTTTATTAATTTGGTTGCTCGCCTTTGTACTCTTTCAATTTGTGTAGATTGTCTTTTAAGAAAAGGGTTCCAAATTAGATTTCCATACTCAAGATGAGGTCTTACTAAACTTTTATATACACTACTCACAAAAAGTTAAGGATCACTATGAGAAAACAGGTGCGCAATAAACTCCGTTCGCTCCTGTTATTTATTTCTCAGTCAAGCCAAATTGTTATGAATTCTTGTTCAGCTGTAAGTGGGCGATGTTGTGTTAGTGGAAACATTGCACGTGATTCTCTATTACTGAGCTTGGCAGCAAAAGAAAAAGCGGAAACTTGCGAAAAAGGACCTTGTTTTGGATCGTTCTGCATGAACACATTGCACAAGCCAGATGGAAAAACCATTATGCACGTGCAAGCACTACTGTTTATGTGTGAGATGCTGTCTCTTGCTTGGCTTTATAAGAAGACATACCACCAGTATTAGGCCTGATTTGACAATGCCTCCACGACGAAAATTGAGCGAGTTGGATAGGGGACGAGCTGTTGCATGGTTCCAAGATGGTGTTCCCAAGCGAGAAGTGGCCAGGCGACTTCAGGTGTCCATCTCGGTCATTGTCAGACTGATTCAACGCTTCACAGCCACTGGGAGGGTCCATGAAAGACGCAGATCTGGTCGACCGAAGAAGACAACTCCACGTGAAGATCGTCTCATTGAACGACAAGCCCTGCAGACAAGAACAGCCTCTTCCAGCATCATTCGAAGGCAGCTGAGGGTGGCTACTAACATCAACATCAGCCAGCAGACCATACGGAACCGCCTTCATGGGTTTAACCTCCGTTCTCGTCGCCCAGCTGTACGGCCACGCTTAACTCCAGCCCATAGGGCAGCACGCCGCGCCTTCTGCAGACGTCACGTGAGGTGGACACGTCAGCAATGGTCCCAGGTCCTGTTCAGTGATGAATCACGCTTCACCCTGAACCACAACGACGGCCGACTGAGGGTCTGGAGGCGCCCAGGGGAACGCTTTATTGACGCCACTGTCCAAGAAAAGGTGGCCTTTGGTGGAGGTTCTGTAATGGTCTGGGGGGCCTTCAGCCTTCACCACAGAACACCCTTGTATCATGTACAGGGTAACCTGACTGGCCTCCGATACCGGGATGAGATCCTTCGACCGCTGGCTGTGCCTACACTGCAGCAGATGGGACCGCCGGCTGTCTACCAGGATGACAACGCTCGCCCCCACAGGGCAAGGGTGGTCAACGACTTCCTGCAGCAGTCTGGAGTCAACAGAATGGAGTGGCCAGCATGCAGTCCCGATCTCAACCCGATTGAGAACCTCTGGGATGAGCTGGATCGCAAAGTGAGGAGCAACCACCCCCCTCCCAGGGATGCCCAGCACCTCTACCAGATGCTGCAGGCTGAGTGGCAGGCGCTTCCACAGAGGATCTTCACCACCCTGGTCAACTCCATGAGGACTCGCTGCGTCGAGTGCCAGAACAGCCATGGCGGATACACGCATTACTGAACTTTTGGGAGCATCAGAATGCCCTGTCTTGTGATTTCAATGACTTTGGGAAATCAAATTTCGATACGTACCCACTTTGATCAAATGTACAGACCAAACGATTGCTCGAAATTGAAGGCAATTGTGTATCGTTATCACTAAAGCATTGAATTAAAGGTTGGCCAAAATTCAACGCATTGGCTTTCTTATTTGGAAAGTTATGAATTAGTTTGCAAGTGATCCTTAACTTTTTGTGGATAGCTTAGGTTCAAAAAAACTTCTGTATTTAATTCCATAAAACTTCTAATTAAACCCAATATTCTATTGGCCTTGTTTACTGCTGTTGTAATGTGTTTATCAAATTTGAGTTTAAAATCAAATATGACTCCTAAGTCTTTTTCATCTGAACAGGTTTCCAAAACATGTTTAGCTGAACCGTGGGAAATTTCATAAGTTTCATTTTGATTGTCATAGCCCCCACATGCATGACTTTGCACTTTCCTGCATTAAAATAGAGATTCCACTTTTCTGACCATTCCATAAGTTTATCTATGTCATTTTGTATTATGTCTGAATATTTAGAACAGTTGTAAAGTTTGGTATCGTCTGCGAATATCTTACAGACATCTTACAGACACTCAATTAAAAAAATGAATTTAAAAACAATGACTGAATGAGATTTTTTTGGTTTTGTTCGGTTACTTTAATATTAAGAGTACATTTTTGTAAAAAGCAACGCTAGATAAAATTTAAAAAAAGATGATCGTGGCCACTGATGTGAACAGCCATGTGATATTAGATTTGACTACTCACATGCCCGATGAATTAAAATCACAAATCATCTTACCGTGACTGTCACTTGGTCATCAGCCAAGATCAGAGCAGCATAAACGCAAGCAAGTTCGTCTTTGGATGCCATTATTTCTTGTTTTGCAAACCTCACAAGTCGCCAAAAGGCCTTAGCTAAATCAGAACAAGCGAGGGGGCAAAGCAAGTCGTGTCTGAATGAATGCGAAGCAGCAAAGGAAGGAAGTTAAACTGAAAGCAAACTGCAATATCCGGTTTTGCAACATATGATGATGGATTTTATTTAACACAATAAAGTTTATACTCTCACTATTATCGTTTAAAAACTGAAGCAATGTTTCTGATTCGTGGATTAATTGTAAAATAGAAACAAATAATTAAAGAAAGTTTACAGCTATCGTAGGGTGTGCTTAAAGTGTCACGTGACATTTTATCGTCTGCAATGGGTTGGATCGGGAAAAGTGTCGTCTGCTTGGCAGCAGTTACTTTTGTTGTGGCTTTTCCGAACGAAAATATTTCTCTTTTCGACAAAGTCGCCTTTGACGCTGCTGTTACTAAAGAAAACCTGTTTGTTCTGTTTTGCAAACCCAGGCAAGTATATCTAACTGAACTCAGAAATATAGTTTATTACTAAACTCTAAAGCTGTACTTTTATTGATCAGAAGGGGGGGGGGGGGGGGGGGCAGTAGATTAGCATACTCTAGGAGGCAGGTCTTTCATGGTGAAAGTTTTTTTGGGGTGTTAAAGTCTGAATGATCACTATATCGAACAGGATTTTTGCTTACTATTGTTTTTGTTTGATAGTCCCCCCCCCCCCCCCCCCCACTTCTCTCCCATTTTCTTTCTTTTTTTTCTCGTTTTTTTCTTCAGCCAATAATTGTTAAAGATGTGCCACCCCCCATGCATTTCTCGGTTCATTGTATTTTTCCGTTTTTGCCTTTCTTAACCATACATAAAGCTGTATTTTAGGAACATTTTTTTAGCTAATTACCTTTTTGGAATACTAACCCTAACCCTAACCCTACCCCTAAACCTAACCCTACCCCCCACTATGTACTGCAGTACACCGCGATTTGTCACAGTTGTGGTTCGTTGCGTTTTTCCGTCTTATACCGTGGGGGGTAGGGTTAGGGTTAGGGATAGGGTTAGGTTTTGATAGGTTTAGTATTCCAAAAAAGTTTTCTTTGTTATAAAATACAGCTTTATGTTGTTAAGAAAGGCAATAACGGAAAAATACAATTAACCGAGATAGGTAGGGGGGGTGGGATCATCTTGACCTTTCCACCCTTTTTTTAACGTCCATTGTGATTTCTTTTCGTTTGCCAGTCCGTTTGTTCATGGAACTCTACCCTCCCTCCTCATAACCTTCTCGATGAAAATGATGTTTTACGTCCTCTCGGTCATAGACACATATGGGACATTTGTAAATACAAAGATGTTGGGAACAATACTGGCTGCAATGCCCGGAGGCAGTGCAACACCAGTAAAGTCCCGAGTTTTTAACAATATAGATAGGTGTAGCGGTAGCCATGCCTCGGTTATCGAAGTATATTGTGGCAGTACCATAGCCAATGAGGTTTAACCGAGGCGTGGTTACTGCTACACCTATCTGTATTTGTTAAAAAATCGGGACTTTACTGGTGTTGCACTGCCTCGATGGGGGGGGCATTGCCTCCAGTATTGTTCCCACCATCTTTGTATTTACAAATGTCCCCATATGTGTCTGTTCCAGACCGAGAGGACGTAAAGCACAATTTCTCTCTCTCTCTCTCTCTCTCTCTCTCTCTCTCTCTCTCTCTCTCTCTCTCTCTCTCTCTCTCTCTCTCTCTCTCTCTCTCTCTCTCTCTCTCCTCTCTCTCTCTCTCTCTCTCTCTCGCATGCCTCAGTTCAGTAACCTCATCGGCTATTGGTACCGCCACATTGGACAACCTTAATAACCTTCTCTTTTATTTTAAATTGTCTGTTTGGTAACCAGGGCCTGTATTCACATTGAGATAGTATGAGACTTGTCATCATGATAATTATCTTAGAAGTCCTTCTAAAGTAGTGGGATTTCATAGGACTTCACTGAAGGACTTCTAAGATACCATTATGACAAGTCTCATACTATCTCAATGTGAATACAGGCCCTGATCGAGTACAAACGCGGCAGGATCGAACTATCTTTATTCCGGTGTTAGTCAGAAAACCATGTTGACTGAACAGCAGCAATATTGTGATCTTTTTTTTAACTGAAAGAGAGATTTTAACTTTTGAGATTGAAACTATAAAAAAAATCAGAAATAATCTTAGTTCAGAAATGAACTTTTTTCTTTCTTTCTTAATCAGTCCCCTTTCTTTTCTTTCTTTCTTTCTTTCTTTCTTTCTTTAATCCCTTCTTTTCTGTTTCTTTGGGTTTTTTTTATCAATTTTCTTTCTTTCTTTTGTTTGTTTGTTCATTGTTCCTTTTTCTTTCTTTCTTTCTTTCTTTCATTTGAGTCTCTTCCTTCCGTTTTTGCTTTGCTGTTTGTTTGTGTATTAACAATGTTCCCTCTTTGTATTCTTTCTTTCTTTCTCCTTCTTCCCCTTCTGTCTTTCTTGCCTTCATGTTTCTTCCTTTCACTTTCCTTTGTTTCTTTTGTCTTCCTTCTTCTTTCTCCCCCTCCCCCCCATCTCTCTCTCTCTCTCTCTCTCTCTCTCAGCTCTCTCTCCTCTCTCTCCCTCTCTCTCTCTCTCCCACCCCTCTCCCTCTCCCCCCCTCTCTCCCCCTCTCCCTGTCTCTCTCTCTTTCCCACCCCCCCTCTATCTAGCTCTCCCCCCCTCTCCCCTCCTCTCTCTGTCCTGTGCTATGAGTATAGTCAATAATAATAGGTTTGATTTTGTTATTGATGTGTTACAATATAGGGATGTATTTTGCATGCTTTATATTACTTCGTCTGTGTTTTCGTTTTCGTTTTCCATTTTCTACTCTATATAATATGTGTATTTTGTCCAGAGGGCGCTGGATGTAAAAAAGCATGTTATTGCTTACTCTATTACCCTCTATAAATAAATAAAATTAATTCATTCAAATTCATTCTCTTCCTCCCTCCCCCCCCTCTCTTTCTGTCTCTCCCCCCCCCCCCCCCCCCCCTCCCCCCCGTCCCCCCTCTCTCGATCTCTCTCCTTCTCTCTGACTTCCCATATGCTACACATGCAGTACTTCTGCGACAAGGCATCGACCAAATGGGGAAATCTTCACCACCTCTCTACAGCAACAACAACAACTCCGCCGTGCGCTTAGCCCAGGTAAGTCTGTGTGTGTCTGCACGTCTGTTTGTTTAACCCTTTCACCGCCAAAGTCGCATTTTAGCACCACAGTGATTTAACACCTATGTCACTAAAAAGCATCAAATTGGGGTTTATTATCCAAAGACCCTGTTGTCTTAGTGTTGGGAAGGACGGTTAGACCTTGTTTTATATATGTCACAGAAGAATCCCCAATACTGCAGATGGATTTTGTTTCTCTACCCAGGTAAATTTAATGTACATTTTTGGCTGAAATATGACTTTGGCGGTGAAAGGGTTAATGTGTGTGTGAGTCAGTGTCAGTCTGTGTGTCCTGCTGCACGTCTGTTTGTTAATATGTGTGTGAGTCATTTTCGTATTTTTCTCCCTCGTATAAGGTACATGCTTGGTGCAGAGGTGGGGGTTGTCCGGAAATCAGGAACAGGAACAACCCCCCCCCCCCCCCCCCCCCCCCCACCCCCCCCCCCTAGATCCGGCCCTGAAGAAGAAGAAGAAAAAAGAAGAAGTAGAGTAGAGAGTGCAGTGTGTAGTAGGTGGTGAATCCGTTCGCTCACAAAAAGCTAGCTGTGATACAAGTTGGGTATCACTGTAGTCACAGCCACTTTCGTGTCAAAAAGACCCCATCAGTACGCACTATGAACACCCAGTGTGATTCACAGGATAGAAGTAGAGCTCTTATTTTACTATTCCCAACTTCGGGCTGATGTCAACCAGTGATTATATGTTACCCCCTTGACTGCCACCAACGTGTCACTGATGTCATCAGATGAAGAGAAATAGCATCCATGATGTGCTGGCTTTGCTCTAACACAGTCAAGAGAGTTACATCCCCAGACCATTTTGCCGGATTGGCTCTAGCCTATCAGTTGTCTTTTTCATGGCATGATTTGCACAACATTTTTTTTTTAGATTTTCTCTGGCAGTCAAGGGGCTTTAAAACGACACATCAACCTTTTGCACAGCTCTCCCCTTACTGTCGGCCCTGCTAATGTCCGTTTGACACCGGCCAATCACCCCCTTCTACTACTGCAGGTGAACTGCGCAGTGTCGGGCATACTGTGCCGAGAACAGAAGGTGGAGAAGGTGCCCGTGTTCCGCTTCTTCTACAAGCACCCCCTGGACTACAGCGACTTCAAAGGGCGCCGCACCTTTGACAGCATGCATCGCTTTGTGGAGGATGAACTGCACACCGTGAGTGGTGTTTGGTCATTTGGTATAATATTCTAGTCACAAACAAGACTTACCTCTGTGAAATTCGGGTTGCTCCCACCTGGAGAGAGTGTCGCAACAAGCGCAGCCCCACCGTCTTTTTTTTTTTTTGGGGGGGGGGGGGGGGGGGGGGGGGGGTTGTGGTTGGGTTGAGGAGAGGGGGCGGACTCGGGAAACTTGTCTATCGATTTGGTCATACCAGGCAGCGGGATTTCTCCCTGCTCTTACTGACTTCTCACGTCGTGAGATGATGCCGGTGTTTCGCTTCTTCTACAAAGCACCCTCTGGACTACAGCGACTTCAAAGGGCGCCGCACTTTTGACAGCATGCATCGCTTTGTGGAGGATGAACTGCACACCGTGAGTTGTATTCAGTTGGTCATTGGGGTGTTTGGTAAGGGAAAGGGGACTAATTTAATGTACCGGGGGGTAAATTGGATCGATGCAATATCTAGCAAACTAAAGGGAACATGATTTCAATGGTTTTCTGTTCTGAAGGGTTTTGCATTCTTGTCACGAAGACTTACCTCTGTGAAATGCGGGCTGCTCCCACCTGGAGAGCGCATCGCTGCAAGCACAGCACCACCTTTGTGTGTGTGTGTGTGTGTGTGCTGTGGGGTGGGGGGGGGGGGGGGGGGTTGCGGCGGTTGAGGAGACAGGACAATATTATTATAGGCATAACAACAGTCATCACCGTTTCCTTATGCAGGCCGAGGACATAGCATTAGCCAGTCCATCCGATGCCGTGGTGGAGCTAGGCCCCAGGCGGTTCAAGGACTTTGTGTCGCGCCACCTTCACTTCGTCAACTTCTACACCCACTGGTGCGGCCACTGCAAAATGCTGGCTCCTGTCTGGCACGACTTGGCCCTGCAGATAGCAGGCAGTGCCGCCATCTTCATCTCGCAGGTGAGTGCTCTGTTGTTGGTAGGGCAGGCCACTGCAAAATGCTGGCTCCTGTCTGGCACGACTTGGCCCTGCAGATAGCAGGCAGTGCCGCCATCTTCATCTCACAGGTGAGTGCTCTGTTGTTGGTAGGGCAGGCCACTGCAAAATGCTGGCTCCTGTCTGGCACGATTTGGCCCTGCAGATAGCAGGCAGTGCCGCCATCTTCAACTCACAGGTGAGTGCTCTGTTGTTGGTAGGGCAGGCCACTGCAAAATGCTGGCTCCTGTCTGGCACGACTTGGCTCTGCAGATAGCAGGCAGTGCCGCCATCTTCATCTCACAGGTGAGTGCTCTGTTGTTGGTAGGGCAGGCCACTGCAAAATGCTGGCTCCTGTCTGGCACGACTTGGCCCTGCAGATAGCAGGCAGTGCCGCCATCTTCATCTCACAGGTGAGTGCTCTGTTGTTGGTAGGGCAGGCACTGCCGCCATCTTCATCTCACAGGTGAGTGCTCTGTTGTTGGTAGGGCAGGCACTGCCGCCATCTTCATCTCACAGGTGAGTGCTCTGTTGTTGGTAGGGCAGGCACGATTTGGCTCTACAGATAGCAGGCAGTGCCGCCATCTTTATCTCACAGGTGAGTGCTCTGTTGTTGGTAGGGCAGGCACGACTTGGCTCTACAGATAGCAGGCAGTGCCGCCATCTTTATCTCACAGGTGAGTGCTCTGTTGTTGGTAGGGCAGGCACGATTTAGCTCTACAGATAGCAGGCACTGCAGCCATCTTCATCTCACAGGTGAGTGCTCTATAGTTGGTAGGGCAGGCACTGCAGCCATCTTCATCTCACAGATGAGTGCTCTGTTGTTGGTAGGGCAGGCACGATTTGGCCCTGCAGATAGCAGGCACTGCAGCCATCTTCATCTCACAGGTGAGTGCTCTGTTGTTGGTAGGGCAGGCACGATTTGGCCCTGTAGATAGCAGGCACTGCAGCCATCTTCATTATCACAGGTGAGTGCTCTGTTGTTGGTAGGGTAGGCACGATTTGGCCCTGTAGATAGCAGGCACTGCAGCCATCTTCATTATCACAGGTGAGTGCTCTGTTGTTGGTAGGGCAGGCACTGCACGCCATCTTCATCTTGTGCTCCTGTTGGTAGCAGGCACTGCAGCCATCTTCATTATCACAGGTGAGTGCTCTATTGTTGGTAGGGCAGGCACGATTTGGCCCTGTAGATAGCAGGCACTGCAGCCATCTTCATTATCACAAGTGAGTGCTCTGTTGTTGGTACAGCACTGCAGGTAACGCGTTCGCCTTGTGTCAAGTAAACCCGAGTTCGAACCTGGGTTAGGGTACAGGGGATTTTTCCTCTCACTTTGCACTAGGCCTAACTGAAACGTCTGAACGTGGAGTCTTTCGGATGAGACGATAAACCGAGGTCCCTTGTGCCCATGCACTTAGCACACATTAATCCCAGTGGCAACGAAACAGTTGTCATTTGGTCAAATTGTACCCCCCTCCCCCCTTTCCTACCTCATCAGTCACACAAAAAATCGCATACAAAAACACAAAAAATGGGTGGCGCGCCTCTGGCTGCGACGTGCTCTCCAGGTGGGAGCAACCCGAATTTCACAGAGACGCCTCTGTGACTATAAAGTACAGTGGAACCTCCCTTACAAGGCTACCCCCCCCTACCATTATAAGACCCCCCTCCCATATAAGACCTACTTCTCTGAGACATTGCCCTTCTTTGTAAGTATTAAAATTACCTCCCTTATAAGACCCCTCCCTTATGAGATCTCATTTTGGACAGTTTTTGGAGGTCTTATAAGGGAGGTTCCACTGTAAGGACCCCATTATAAGACCTCCCTCCCACATAAGACCTACTTCTCTGAGACATTGCCCTTCTTTGTAAGTATTAAAATTACCTCCCTTGTAAGACCCTCCCTTATTAGATCTCATTTTGGACAGTTTTTGAAGGTCTTTTAAAGACCCACTGAGCCGGCTGGATTAAGTCCCTTGGTTTTTTCTGGGTCGGTGTGGCCCACATTCAGACTTTCCTCGTATACGATCGAGGCTGCTAGTTATGTCTCGTTTTCGTGCAAGATGACATTTGTATGGGAGCAACACTTGGTCAAAATAATATTTCTTACTAGCTGTAAGAGGGAAAACACGTGCAAACCGCACTGTACCTAATACCTAATTTCCCGTGAGATACAGGGCCTCTATCGACAGCGTGCACAGTATTCGTATCCCTGCATTGTG